>JADLZK010006096.1:0-107077 GCA_015847255.1 Hyparrhenia diplandra
ATAGGTATTTATACCCCCACGCCCAACGTCGGCTGGGCGTGGTAATCGCCGCACGACATGTGCGCAATCGCGCTGCTGCATGCGCCGCAGACTGCCGCACTATATGCGCTGCACCGCCGCTACCAAACCGATGAAAGGTGTGAAACTTGGTATTTTTCTTGTCGAACTTGGAGTGATGTTTTTGTCTGATTTGAGTTTAGAGCACTTGGTCCACGTGTGATGCAGAATCCTAGCATCCCTCTTGATAGTACGGCATTTCCCTAAACTCAAGATTCAAAATATGAAATAATTTAAACGTCTTGATCCGGAAACACCATCATCTAGCTTATTTGATATCTTTGGACCTGACATCAACTCCTTATTTTATTTCCCTACCGTCATCTTCGTGAAATCTCATTAGTCCTCTAATTCGGTGGTCTTCAGCGCCAAAACCCATTTAGGAGCTTGATTGTATTTTACACTCCCGGCTCGGCGAGCGGCAGGCGCGATGAAAACGGCGACACGCTACGTAATGCACAGGCGCGCCGTCGGGCCGTGGGGCCGCACCGGTATAAGTGGCGGCAGATAGTATTGGCCGTGCTTCATCACCTCGTGTTGCCGGTTTTTGTAATTCGCAGGCACCATGGTCTTGAGGTACACAACTTTAAAGATGCCTAGAAATTAAGCGTGCTTGATGCTTTACAAGGTGGGCACCTACTATTCGTGCTATATTCGATTTGTACACAAGCCATGCATTAACTCAATTATTGCTCACAAATCGGTCTTTATATAAGTTTTCTATTTATCAATTTTACTTTCATTTATTTTAGTTTGGTCAATTTGAGTGAACAAAAGATAATGCAAATCTAAAAGACGTAAAATAATAAAAAAAAAAAAAAAAAAAAGATGATGGGATAGCGGCGGGAAAAGAGAGAAGCAAGGGGATTAAGGACAACTAAATGGATTTGTAAATACTCCCTTAGTTCTAAGTTACAAGTCACTTTCACTTTTTTAATACATCAATTTTGTTATACATCTAGATATAATAATATGTCTAGATACATAGCAAAAATGAATGAATCAAAAAGTCAAAATGACTTATAATTTGGAATGGCGTAGTAGTTTTGATTCGATGCAAAATTGTTGTCGTTGGTATTGTTATTGATGTGAAAGTCAAAATGACTTATAATTTGGTACATTTTCATCATCATCACCATGTTGTTTTTATCACTTATCCGGATTTACCAAGGATGACGCCTTTAAGCTTGTTGGTCGACCTGGGGCAACCCGCTCGCTCACACCCCCACGGGGGTCCGGCCCCGTGAGAGATTTGACAACAACGATTGCTAGTTTGCCTAGAAACTAACCGGCCCATCGCCCCAAGCACAATTGGTCATCTTTTTGGTGGTTTTGCTCGCAAAACCTCCTCCTTCTTCACCATATGTGCGTGTGATCCTCGCGATCAACGGAACTTCAAAAGAGGTAAAAGATAAGACATGCAATAAAAAATAAATAAGAAATGGCAAGATGACATGTGGGTAGCTGATAACTCTCGGTATTGCCATCCATCTAAACTCATCCAACTAAAAAATTAGAATATACCTATCTCCTCAACTAAACACGAACAAAGATGACAAATAGCGGGTCTGGGGCGTCATCCTCGAAGGTTTGTTGCCATCGCTCGGCTGACGAACCCGATCATTCAAGTGGGGTGTCCCTAGGGCGATAGGGCGTGGTCTAGAGGGCCCGGCTAGCACATTCAGGGGCCACCTTGGAAGGAGGCTTCTTGAGACCTTCCTGGCCTACATATGAAGCCGAGAAGCACCGGAGGCGGGGGCCAAGCCGACACAGCGGAGGTGCCTTTAACTGGAGGCCCTGGGCCCGGACTCACCGCCGTGATCGGCGAGCGGGTAGGGGAACAACGCTGACAAGGCGCAGATCAGCTCCTCGCACGCCCGGTTCCCAACGGCGGCCCGCCCGGCTACGGGCTACGAGCGCGGGTGAGGTCACGTCACATGGGCAAGTGGTCGAGATCTCCGTGTTGGACGAGACCGCCACCTAGGAGCACGGCGCCGGGCGATGACGATAGATGTTGTTCCTGCCAACGGGCTTCCCGATGCTCGCATGGGGCAAGGGTGGGTCGGGACACACCTTGTGCGATGGCGGCGATGTTGCGGCGCTCAACGGACACATCGAGGGGTTCGCCCGGCGGGTGCTCAAGAAGGTCGCCGCACCCTTGCGGTAGACGCCCGCAACACCCCCTGTTGTGGACCAAGGTCTTCGACCACTCGTCCAAGCTTCCACTTAGGAGCGCGAGGATAACGGCGCAAGCCGCCACGAACATCCCGGCCGCCGGGATAGGGAAGCCCTCGTCTTACAGCAGCCGGCGACTTCGGGGAAGACGACGGTGGAGGCCAAGCTAGAGTATGAGGCCATGTTCGCACGAAAGCCCGACGCCGGGACGCCGAAGTCGTTCGGAGCTTTCCCGACCTCCTGCATGTAGCAATCCCACGGGGCGCGGGCGCCAGCGCATGAGTGCCACCACCGCTTTTTGCGTATTCGAAAAAAAAACAATAGGGACTGGTCATGTCCATCCCATCCCGTAACACATGCTTAGGGCTTGCTCGTTGCTCTTGCTAGATGGCTCGGACAAAGGCATTTCAGAGGAGAGAGATTACAGAGGTACTATTGTCTTAGGGCTCCTTTGGGATTGGGATTGAAAAACACATGAATAGGAAAAATGTGTAGGAATGGGATAGGATTGCATGTGTAAAACTAAGGCTTGAAAAACATAGGAAACTTGTTGTACTTGGTTGTTTGATGAAAACGGGAAATTCGCTGGAATAGCAACCCTAGGATATATCTAAGAGTTTTATTAGGGATTTTTCGTGCATCGTCACTGGTGCTCGTGCGTTTCCACATCGAGAGTAGGCAGGCTTAGCTTTTCTCTCCCCCACGTGCGTCGTTGCCGTGCGTATCGACTGCTCTTGCTGATCTAGCAAAAACAAGAGCTCCGACGGGATGTTTGATTTCCTACGTTTCTCCTGTGAAACAGATGACAGAGGATTCTTTCCTCCAAATTTCGTACGGCTCAATCCTCCAAAGTAGAGTACATTTTTCCTATGAAATCCCTTTTGATCCAAAGAGCTCTTGGTTTTGCCGTAGGAGTGGTTACTCATCCCTGCTCTTCTCTCTTCTTTGCTTTCTCTTGCATACCGGTCTAGGGCCAACACAATTACAGGCATCACTAAATAATAAAGGATGACTGGAGACAACTACAGACTACAGTATTCTGCATATCAATTATCAACCACTAATAAGCAGTCCACCGACGTCCACAAATCGGTCTTGGCATGCGTCCAAGGTTAGGTCAATACAATTGCGCGGACCTTTAATTTTTCTCCGGTAAAGTGGCTTTTGGGTATGCCAGGGTCAGTTCCGCCTGGCCGCGGGCCGCGCACTCACTCCCGGCAAAGTCCGACGATCCCACCGTACGTGGTCGCCGCAATAAGATGCATGGTGCCACCACCGTACCAGTTGGGCGAAATCTCGAGCACACGCTGGGGGAGAGCGAGATCCGAGATGCTGCTCTCGGGAAAAGGCGTGGCCACAGATTGTTTGTAATCTTTATCTGCGAGGCTGTGTATCGGAGGAGTTTATTTGTGACTGATCGACACGGTGTAATACTTACCTACCTGTAAAGCTTGTTGACATAGATTAAAAAGAATGGCACGAGAGACATGCATGAGACATGATTGAGTTAATCGGGGAGATTAGATTATACGGTTGACTTGATGGATGATGCGTGCGCACTCAGGTCAAAGGTCAACAACCACCCATGCCATTGCTTATCAGGGATTCAGGTGGGAAGGGCTTTGGTATGCAGATTAGTATTAACAGTCATGCACCATGCAAAGAGCTCCGCGGGATGTTTGATTTCCTACGTTTCTCCTGTGAAACAGATCGATGACAGAGGATTCTTTCCTCCAAATTTCGTACGGCTCAATCCTCCAAAGTACATTTTTCCTATGAAATCCCTTTTGATCCAAAGAGCTCTTGGTTTTGCCGTAGGACTTAGGAGTGGTTATTCATTCCTGCTCTCTTCTTTTTGTTCTCTCTTGCATACTCCCTCCGTCCCCAATTGAGTTTGTCACCCTGGTTTTCCGCCATCTTATTTGATGCTTCGCCTTATTCAAATTTTTACACAAATTCTAATACAAAGATATGCACACTGGTATGTATTAAAAAAAAAAAAAAATTTTTTTTTGCACAAATATAATTTATTTTTTTTAATGACTTATTTTATCAATGAAGATACTTAAATATTGATTATTTTATTTTATGATTTGCATAAATATTTTGAATAAGACGGATGGTCAAAGATGAAGTTCAAAAGTCCAAAACGATTTAACCATGGGACAAAGGGAGTACCGGTCTAGGGCCAACACAATTACATGCATCAGTAAATAATAAAGGATGAGTGGAGACAACTACAGACTACAGTATTCTGTATATCAATTATCAACCCTGTCGTCCACAAATCGGTCTTGGCATGTGTCCAAGGTTAGGTCAATACAATTGCGCGGACCTTTAATTTTTCTCCGGTAAAGTGGCTTTTGGATATGCCAGGGTCAGTTCCCGCCGGCCGCGCACTCTCCCGGTCAAGTCCGACGATCCACCGTGTCGCCGCAATAAGATGCATGGTGCCCACATACAAAAGGCGTGGCCACAGATTGTTTGAAATCTTTATCTGCGAGGCTGTGTATCGGAGGAGTTTATTTGTGACTGATCGACACGGTGTCATACTTACCTACCTGTAAAGCTTGTTGCCATAGATTAAAAAAGAGTGGCATGAGACACATGATTGAGTTGATCGGGAGATTAGATTATATGGTTGACTTGATCGATGATGCGTAATCCCTCCGTCCCGCTTTGTATGTCGCCCTGGCCTCTGGCCAAAGTTCATCCGACAGCAAATGAATGTGGAGTGAGAAACTGGGTAGGTACATGATGCATGCAATGAATGTGGACCACGCAACAGATGCGACAAACAAATGGGGACCGAGGGGAGTACATGCAGACTCAGGTCAAAGGTCAACAACAACACATGCATACCATTGCTTATCAGGGATTCAGGTGGGAAGGGCTTTGGTATGCAGATTAGTATAAACAGTCATGCACCATGCATTGGTATCTGCAGTTTTGTTTTAAGTCAATTGTTCTAACTTTTATCAAAATTATAGAAAAATGCACCAATATCTACATAATCAAATTTATTTCATTAAACCAACCATAAAACATATTTTGATAGGGATTTGTTTATTATCATGTTAATATACTTTTGTATGAACTTAGTCGGGGAAGTTTGACTTACAGTAAAACTGAAACGATATTCTGAAACAAAGTGAGTACACAAGAAGGCTGCAATGGAACAATTGCCTTATCAAAGCACTTCTAAACAATTACGCTCCTTTTTTATGCGAGGAATTTAGGCCCCTATTGAGCACAGGAATTTCACAGAAATCAAATTTTTACATAGTTAGTTTATGTCATAGAATGCACGATGCAAAAAGGTTTCATGTGTTATAAAGGGGGCCTTAAACTAGCCACAACGTCGTCGACGCCAAAGAAAAGATTCTCCTGCCAAGTTTCCTCGATAGCTAAGGCCCTTAATGCCATCAATCGGACTAGAGATGCAATGTTTGCATCGGTGCTGGTAGTACAAGTAGTTCCCAATGAGTGAGAGCATTTTGTTCCCTCTCTCACACACACACAAGTGCTATTTTACAAAATACTTGTTTAATCGACCATGCGTCTCAGCACCAAGGTAGGAACTTTCCTCGATGCCAAGTTTTTGTAACTCAGCATCGCCTCGTAAAATGGTCGCGCCGATGCTCCAACGGTCTCTCTCCTCTTTCAGCACCACAGTAATACAACATTGTGGCCAGTCTTTAAGCATATGTATTCCCACAACGTGACATAATATGATCTGATTTTATTCGCTTTCTCACAAAAAAAAAAAAAACAAATTATTGCAGTTTGTGTATTCAAATTACTCAATGCAAAGATACCTTTATAAAACTTCTAATATGTAAAATACGATTCAATTTCTAAACGAACTATGGTGCGAGGTGAAAACCCCCTCCATCTACATGGTTGACATCGTCAGTTCGTCACCAATGGTAGGTGTCACCTTAGATGTTTTCAGGCCCATATACTTTCAGAGCTAGTATAAATGCATATTAAAACTAATGGTTCAAATAAAAAGATTCTTCAGACCAACTGAACGGCCTGCTGTAACAAATTAAAAGGTATACCGCAACAAATTGAAAATGACCACCTATCCAAATTGTGTCAGCAACCAGAACAAAATTGAAGGACTCCTGAAACAATTCTAGCTTAATTAAAATTTTCGTTCTACTTCTACTCCAAAGCATGTTCATATACATCTGCACTTGTGAAGATCATGTGGAAACTGTCTTACAATTTTAGTAGGACAACCCAAATGCAAACTAGAAATGGATGACATGCAATTTTATTCAATAGTTTTCATGATCCAATCTACTTGGAGTTCAAAGAAGAGAAAAATGATGAACTAATACTAAATCTAATGCCTAGTCCTCTCATTTCTGGATCTATCTACATTGCTTCTTCTCCCTCTTGCATTTCATCTCAAGAAGCAAAAATTAGTCAATCTATCCATGCATATGCAGGGCTATCTTCTTGAAGAAGCCTTTGCCAGCCCGACCAGCCTCACCGGCGACGGCATCCTCCTCCTCTTCTCGGCCTCGGATATCGTCTCAAGCGCCGGCGACCACGGCCTCCCCGCACGCGCCCCCACAAGCTGCATGTAGTGCTTTTTCAGCTCGGGTGTGCTGCACAGCTGCTCCGCCGCCACAGCCGCGCCGGGCTTGCCGCACGACGTGATCACCTTCTCGATGAACTCGGGAAGGATCCTGATGAGCGGCGCGCCGTCGGAGCCCGAGACGTACTCGAACGGGGGACGCCTCGCCGCCGGCGAGGGCGGCAGCTTCGCGGCGGAGGACGACGGCGAGAGCTTGGCGAGCGTCGCGGCGGTGAGCGCCTGGCTGCAGGAGAAGCGCGCCGCGGGGAGCACGAAGTAGGTGCGCCCGGCCTCGAGCCGCTGGCACGGAGGCAGCGCCGGGACCGGCAGGCCGATGAAGAAGGAGTCCCCGTCGCAGACGAGGTGCTGGTCGGGGAGCTCCGCCGTGACATCCCCGGCGGTGATGCACCGCCGCTCGTCGGCCATCCTCGCCGACCCGCCCCAGAACACCAGACGCGCCGCCTCGCCGCCGTGCGAGGCCCCGGGGCACAGACAAGGGGAGAGGCCGTTGCCCATGGCGAGGGAGGGAGCCTGGACACAGAAGCTTCTCGAAGCTGCGAAGGTGAAGGATTGGGCTTTGAATGGTGGCTTGGAGTTGGGGAGGCGTCGTCGTGTGGAGATGAATTTATAGGGGTGGTTGACCACGTAGGGGGTCTGACTTTGGAATGGTCAGAGGTAGGTGTTTGATTTCTTTGCGTTAGCTAGAGAGTTGACCACCGATATGTGTTCAAAATCGAAACAGTCGGCCGTAGTTAATTAGTAATTGTATAGTGGGACGCTCGTTCGTCAACGCCCACTTGGGGACAAACATCTGTAAACTTTTGGTAGTGTTTGCCAGTGTTCATTACACCATTATTAAGAAACGATTGGTCAAGGCAATGTATCAGTGGAAATATGGGGAAAGAAACAGTGTATTAGTGGGTGTACCGTATTGTGATTTTCCATTTCAAGGTGTGGTGGAGCACGGTCGGGCGCCGCCAATTCGAGTTGCTGCTCGCCCCCGTCTGTTCGATATGCCGACCCACGCCCACGCCCATGCCCTCCGGAGGCCAGTCTCGTCCGCACCACCGGAGGCCATGCCCACGCCCACGTCCGCGCAGGCGACAACTACAACACACTAGAGATGAATAAGATGATGCCCTACTCAGATGACCGCACCCCCACTTCCCTAAACCCTAAGTTAGGCGACCTTAGAAGGAAGGGATTCGAGTGAGGAAGGTTAGCCGAGCCGTGGTGGAGAGATTGTGGGCGGTGGAGGGGCCATTGCTCGCCGGAGGTCATGATAGCTGCGGGAGAGGGAAGAGGAGGTTGCCGTGGGGGGAGGGGGGGGGGGGGTGCGATGTGGTGGAGGTGGCGGCGGGGGGCGAGGGTGGCGTCATTTGGATGTGGAGCTGGTTGGGATAAGGAGGCAGCGGGAAGTGACACCAAAGGCATGGAAGACGCGAGGGAGGAAGCGGGGTGGGAGGAATGAGGAGGAAGACAATGCGGGCGGAAGTTGTTTTATGAGTGGCCAATGCAGGCGGAATTGTGCTCTAGTGCGCCGACGGCCTAGTTAGTATCCATACTTTATTTATATATATATATATATATATATATATATATATAGGTCATCTTAACTTTATCTAATTTTGATTAGACTTAACAAAAATATACAAATATTATACCAACTTTATCAATTTTGGATAAAATATATCTTGATGGTGTATTTATTAGAACACGTCCATGTAAGTAAACAAAAATGAGAGGGATAATATCCATTTCAACGTTGCCAAAACTTTGACTTCTTATTTTTGAAAAATATTAGAAAGTGATATATGTATATTGTTATGAAAATACTTTTGAAATCAAATATATTCATCATTTAGATTCTCAATGTTTGACCAAAATTTTGTCCAAGTACCAGGCTACTTTTTTATTAATTGGAGCAGTTGCATGCTTATTCAAGGTGTTAGTAATTATTGCATTTATGCATCTATCCAACTGCAAAAACTTACTGCCTAGGTTGGTGGAAAAGAGTGAGACTTCAAGTCAATAATAATGTTAGCTCCTTTGTGTTTTCATCAAATTAATTGTGTATCCGTCATGGATGTGTATTGGTAGCTAATAAATGTTAGCTCCTTTATTCGTCGTGGGATGCGTATTTTTGGTTTGACCAAGAGCTAGTAAAGATAACATTTGTTAAGTCAACTTGAAACGGTTGTCCTATCTCAACAAACTTTAAGTCAGACCTTTTTGTTTTCAAAAGAACTTTAAGTCAGACTTGAAATTGATGGACACAGAATCATATTTTTATTTTGGGATAGAGCAACAATTAATTCAACTAGAAATTTATATAAAATATGGTGTCTAAAATAAAAAAATTAGTACATAAATAATTTGAAATTTAATAGATGAGAAATACTAGGAAACTTGAAAATATGGCACTAAATAATGTCTAAAATTTAGATTATTTTAGTTTCATCCTAAATCAAAAGACTAATTTGATGTTGTCAATATTAGCACATTTTTTTAAAAAAATAGTCAAAATTAGGAAAAATAAAATAAAACTAAAACAAAGTATATTTATAATAGGAGTATATACCTATAATTTTGGATCGTCTCCTTTAATATGGTGTCTATTAGTCACGACCAAAAAACACTCCCATGGCATCTAATGCCATTAGGCCAGTCTCAATGGTGAGTTTCATAGCACTGTTTTCAAGACCGTCATGTCATGTGAAATGAAATGAAACTTGGATGAAACCTCTACTCACAATGGAGAGTTCATTCCGTGGTTTCATATGCATTTAATTTTATGACTCAGAGATAGTTGGTATTTGTGCCAAGAGAGTTTCACCAAGATGAAACTTTTCCATTCTCTCTCCTCAGAGTTTCATGCAAAAAGTAAACTTTTGCTGATATGGCGTCCTATTTAATGTGCATGAAACGTCTATGAAACCCTCATTGAGACTGGCCTTAGGGCATCACGAATGTTTAAGGCGTTAAGGTAGGTACCACATTTGCCTTAAGGCCAATCTCAATGGTGAGTTTCATTTCGTTGTTTCCAAGACTATCATGCCATATAAAATGAAATGAAACTTGGACGAAACCCCTACTCTTAATGGAGAGTTTCATCTTGTGATTTCATAGGCATTTAATTTCATGACTCAGAGATAGTTGGTATTCGTGCCAAGAGAGTTTCACCAAGATGAAACTTTGCCCATATCTCTCCTCAGAGTTTCATGCAAAAATAGACTTTTGCTGATGTGGCGCCCTATTTAATGTGCATGAAACGCCTATGAAACCCCCATTGAGACTGGCCTAACGAGGGCATTGCTGCTTCAAATATACTGGTGCACGTCACCATCTTCCCAACCACCACCATTTGTTTACGTAGGAGTCCATTGCCGTCACCGTCACCCTCCTACGTGAGGCCCTCAACCCTCACATGTGGAAGAGCCTCCGGCGTCGTGCGTTGCAGTCCTCCACACAAGGCCACCACCACCGCCATCGTCAATATCTTCAAAGAAGTCCAAGATAAATTTATTTCATAGCCATTTTTGCTGACCTCAACTTCATTGATTTTCCAGGTGTATTTATCTAAATCAAATTCGAAGTATTGATGAGTAGGGAACTGTGTAAAGACGAAATTACTATTGACCAAATGGCCAATTGAAGTTCCTGCTACACATGTAAGTATAGTAGACCTAATCAACAGGTCGCGTTCAGGTTGGTCTAGAAAAAAAAGATCAGGTCAAAATTTCTGATGCGACCTGATCGGACGTACTATCATGGCAGACTATTTTCCAGGTTTCATACTTTAGGTCAGTTTTTTCAAGTTGGGTTGCACCACGGGTCGAAAATCATTGCCCAAATCAGATTCGACATACTGGGAGTAGTTTTTTTAAGTCAGTTTTTTTCGAGTTGGGTTGCACCACGGGTCGAAAAATTATAGCTCAAATTAGATCGGATGTACGTAAGAGTTTCTTCATACATGTCGGTTTTGTGGGGGTCGAATGGCCCAAGAAAAGTCCAATGCACAGGCGGAGATGAAGGACAGGTGCAGGGTTGGTTGTCACACTGTAACTTAATCTTGAATATGAAACAAACTAAAACAAATCCATGACAAACCAAACTTTGCCATAACTTGATATAAATATTTTGCCTAATCCAGCTTATAACTGAATAGTAGTCAACGGTCAAACGCTTCCTTAACCGGTGAATCTCTATGTGCAGTGTGCACCAAGTCATCTCAGCCGACATGCTTCGAAATACTCCCTCGGGATGGTATTAGAAGTCGTTTAGGACAGCGACACGGTCTCCAAAACACAACTTTAACCTCTTATTATTATAAAAATATTTATGGAGATGTGATATATGTATACTTTTATCAAAGTATTTTTTAAGACAAATCTACTCATATAATTTTTACATTTACAAACTTAACGACTTAAAAGTTATTGATAATTTATATTCCGATGTTTGACCAAAACCTTGTCTAAAGCGACTTCTATTACCAACCCGGAGGGAGTAAGTCCATATTATTTCTTCCTGGTGACATATTTTCTTATGTCATACAAACAATACTTAATCAGCACTCCAGCTATTTTTTATAGAATTATTGATCGATGTCGGTGCTGACTGCTGACCATCAAATTCATCGTTCATTCAAAGGGAGGCTATTCAGCTATCTTCTGTGAAGAAGAACAAGTTTTTTCCTTTGTGATGAAACTTGACCTCACAAGTGGACAGTTGAAGACATACTGGTACCGTGGACAGTCGAATCAAGTTACGTGTCGTGCGCCGTACCATCAATTTTTATTCTACGCTGGGCCTCGTTTAGATGGCTAAATTTTAGCCTAAAAGTTGTAACTTTTTTAACTCTCTCTCCATCACATCACATTAAATACACCAAAAGACATATGTTCGGAGCAGTAAATGTAGGTAAAAAAAATAACTAATTACACAGTTTTGTTGTACATCATGAGACGAATCTTTTAAGCCTAGTTAACCCACGGTTGGATAATATTTACCACAAACAAACGAAAAGTCTTCGAGAGAGTCTGCTACGGGAGTTCCAACAGATTCTTTTTTTAAAATTTAGCCATCTAAACGTGGCCCTAGTACTACGTAGAGATGTCGTTGTCATATACCGGTGCTTGAACAAGTTGGACCCCGTCAATTTTCGTGAAATGTGTGAAGGACGAGACAGCGCTAGCTTTTGATCCGGCCGTGGTCCTTGCTTCTGGTGATGAGCACGTGCGTTTAGAAGCCTGTACGGTCAGCGCACCCATTCCACCACATGTTTCGTGTGCTCATCTCTCATCAGCGAACGTGCTTGACGGGCAAGAAGGCTCCTCACCAGTCACCGCCGCCCTATATATGTTTCGAGAGCCCATGAACGACGAACGTCGGCGAGTGCATGCGCCGCTCTGTTCCGATTCCGTATCTGTGGGCTTCTTTTTGGCCATTTCCGACCTGAAATCTTAATTTGAACAATTTACCTTTTTTTTAGTGTTTTGCTGGATATAAAAGGTCTCTCTATCTCTGTCCACAAACACGTGGACCGCCCTCTAGATGTCTCAGGGAAAGACTAAGTAGTGTAACTGATTAGTAGTTGTATGGTTGTTTTCCTTTGGCATAAATAAGTCAGATTCTAGTTCTATTCTTCTAGTTCTAGCTCTGCGGTTTGCTTTATTTTTATTTTCAAACGTTGATTCGGCCAAATTTGACATTAGCGACAAGTGGAGTAAAGAGATGAGGATTATTGTCCTCAAAATCATTTAAATTAGAATAGAATCGTACCCACGCGTTGCTGTGAAATTACAAATGATTTAAAGTAAAATTAATTTATGAAATTTTAATTACTCATATGAAGAAATAAGTGTTATTATAAATTAATTCTAGTGGATTGTGTTGCAAGTTGAGGTGGATAATAAAATGCTTGTGTGTTTTGTTGAAGTGGATATCTCACACTTACATGTGTTAGTGATTTTTCATTGTATGTTATAAATTAAGCGATTTTTTCGTTCTCCACATCTCCACTCTCAGGTAAACATTTTGAAACAGGTAGTTGAGGTGCATCATTCGAGTCTAGAGAGCCCTAACTTAGAAGCTGCTTCATCGTCCAGAAATTGCATTAAGGTGAAAACACTTAATATGCGGTGACGTGGAAAGGTGATTTTGCTAAGCATGTTCTCTCTTGTTCTTCCACCAACGTACTTTGGCACTATCTCTCGTGAAGACAAAATAAGTTGAAGCAACGAAGAAGAAGAAATTTGGAAGCTTAATCTTTCTAGTTTTCTTAGTCCTCAAGCTTTCTTCTTGTCCCCCCTCCCTCAAATTTTTTTCCTCATCCTATAAACAAATCATATGGTGTACTGGTTTTGAGTTGCATATGAAATAATATAGCCTGAGTCTTAGTTATCCTTGCATTATTTTTGAAACATAGGTCGGGATGCACCAGTAATACACTTTGTGTGTGTTTGGTTAGAGACAATGAGGAATGAGATGATTTCATCGTGTTTTTGGGACGGGTCCATCTTTTTTACATAATGGATGAGATTGCTTATTTGATTCTAGGTCATTCAAATATGAGATGATCCATCTAACAATCATTTTATATAAACAATATTTTGACGAATTCACCTTTTAAAAAAAGATGCATAGTCATACTATCTTAAAGTTTATAAATTTCATTGAATATAGCATCATCATTTATCACTTGAGATAAGTATAGAGATAATAAACATATCTCTAGGGACTAAACCTCTAGTGCAAGTCCATTGGAAAAGCGGGGATTCTCATTTTTGGGCAAGCTTGATGAAAGTTAAAAGGGATTTCCTCAAATTCGGAATGTCCGTCATTAAAAATGGGCCACAGATAAGATTTTGGGAAGACACGTGGCTAGGCAACATGCCTCTACGACAACAATACCCTCAACTATATAACATCGTTAGGAAAAAATAGAATACGGTGGCTGAGGTGCTTGCTTCACCAACGCCTAATCTATCCTGGCGTAGAGATCTAGTCTAATGTGGAATAATCTAGTCAATCGCCTTGCACAAATCAATCTTAGTCAAGAGAATGATGAGTTCAAGTGGGACCTTGACCACAAAGGCGTTTTCTCGGTTAAATCACACTATCATGGGCTGATCAACCAAAACATACCTAATGTCAACAAGCGGTTGTGGAAATTAAAAATACCCCTCAAAATTAAAATATTTCTTTGGCATCTTAGGCGAGGCGTTGTCCTCACTAAAGATAATCTGGCTAAACGAAACTGGCAAGGATCTCTAAAATGTTGTTTCTGTCAAGAAAACGAGTCGATACAACATTTGTTCCTTGATTGTCGTTTTACGAGGATGGTATGGGCCACGGTCCACGCGGCTTGGGGTCTAAGAAAGCCAACTAGTATAAATAACCTTTTTGGAGGATGGGTAAACGGAATACCAAAAGAATTTAAATCACTTGTTCTTGTCGGCGCAGCGACCTTGTGTTGGTCTATCTGGCTCTGCAGAAATGCAGTAGTTTTCGAAAACAAACATTCTTCTTTCTTGCAGGTACTCTACTCGACCACGCACTGGCTCCGTATGTGGGCTATCCTGTAACGGCCTTCTTCCCAGGAGGTGCTTGTAAATGGGCCATTATAGACCATTAAGTCTTCTATAGATTTATTTATTACTTGTAAAGAATTTTTGGTAGGAATTTAGGAGTTTTCATTTAGAGATAGTGCAACGTTATAATATCATATGAACTGAAGTACTGTTCACATGACTCGTCTAAGGTCAGCCTCAATACATAGTTTCATGGCACAGTTACCAAGACTGCAAACTAGGTAACCGAGTCAAATGAGTTTTATGGAGATGAAACTCTTCTCTTATCTGATGAAACTCCCTCATTTAATGATTTTGCCAAGTCGGTAATTTTTCCGATGTGGTATTCTAGCTATTTAATATGCATGACACACCTCATGAAACCTGCATTGAGACTGACCTAATTCGAACATTTCTAATGTTGTGATCTTATTGTATGCATTAACAAAATATTATCAAAAGAATTTACAGTCAAAGATCAATTTCTAACGGCCAAACGAAATCCATTGATGGATGGAGTAACTGTTGGTAGCTACAGTGATAAATGTTAGCTCCTTCGTACATTTTCATCAAATATCCGTCATGGATGCGTATTGGTAGCTAATAAATGTTAGCTCCTTTCAAACTAATGACGTCTCGTTGGATGCGTATTTTTGGTTTGACCAAGAGCTAGTAAAGATAACATTTGTTAAGTCAACTTTAAACGGTTGTCCTATCTCAACCAACTTTAAGTAAGACTTGAAATTGATGGACACAGAATCGTATTTATTATTATTTTGTGACAGAGCAACATTTCAGCTAGAAATTATATATAATATGGTGTCTAAAGTAAAAAAGTAGTAGGTAAATAATTTGAAATTTAATAGATGAGAAATAGGAAACTTGAAAATGTAGATTATTTTAGTTTCGTCCTATATCAAAATTATCTACTTTAACTAAGTTTGTAAAGAAGTATAGTACAGTAACATTTACAATTCAATGAGAGACTAATTTGATGTTGTCAATGTTAGCACATTTTTTTTAAAAGAGTAAAATTTAGGATAAAAAATAAAACTAAAACAAAGTATATTTATAATAGGAGTACCTAATAATTTTTTGGATCGTCTCCATTAATATGGTGCCTATCAGTCACAACCAAAAATACACTCCCATGACATCTAGGCCTTGTTTAGATGGCTAAAAATTATAACCAGATGTCACATCGCATTAATCGTAAGACGTTTCGTTTGTTAGTGGTAAATATCATCCTATCATGGAGTAACTAGGCTCAAAAGAACCGTCTCGCAATGTACATCTAAACTGTGTAATTAGTTATTTTTTTACCTATATTTAATACTCCAAACATATGTCTTTTGATGTATTTAATGTGATGTGATGGAGAGAAAGTGGGAAAAATGTTAGAAACTTTAGCCATCTAAACAAGGCCCTAATGCCATTAGGGCATCAAGAATGTTTAAGGCGTTAAGTTAGGTCCCACATTCTATAATGTGGATCTCTGTTTGTGGTAGCGTATACTCCTACATAATTGGTGTGTAGTACGGCACGTCACCATCTTCCCAACCACCGCCACTTCACACAGGGAGTCAATTGCCGTCACCCTCCTACGTGAGTGAGGCCCGCAACCCTCCTTACCAGTGGAAGGATCCCCAGCGTCGTCCGCTGCAGTCCTCCACACGAGGCCACCACCATCAACATCTTCAAAGAAGTCCAACATAATTTATTTCATAGCCATATTTGCTGACCTCGACTTCATTGATTTTCCTGGTGTATTTTTCTAAATCTAATTTTGAAGTATTGATGAGTAGGGAACTCTGTAAAGACAAAATACAAAATTACTGTTGACCAAATGGCCAATTTTTTTTTTTTTTTAGATAAAAGGGTTCCCCCGCTTTTGTATTACCAAAAGCCAAACATGCGTTCTACAGTACCGGCGTAACGGCGCCCGCTTTACAGGAAACAGAATGAAGTCTTAGGACTCAATGTTGCAAAACTCAAATCACATACTACGAACTTCAGCAACAGACTCGGGCATGGTTAAGACCGAATGCTGAACACCCAATTGAGCCAACTCGATGATGAATCCGTCCACCCCGGCGTCCACATGATTTGCGGCAAGCAAGCTTGCTCGGACGTCGAGCGAACGCTTGTAGCTCTCCCCCTGTTTTCCTCCTTGAACAGTGGCTCCCATCTTGTAAGCATCTTTGCTATACGAAGAAAAGCACAGCTTTCATCCCCATCCACACTTTTCCCGAAAACAAATCTCGTTTCTTAGTTTCCACACGAGACCACAAAAACCAAGCAATAATGGCATTGTTAACAATGTGCCTCTTCCGGGCAATCCAAAGTCTCCCTATTGATTCAAAGTCAGCACCAACACTCAAACCTGTAATCTCATTCACTATAGACCAAATGTGGTTAGCCACAAAACCCTGGAAGAACAAGTGAGATATTGATTCATTCTCAGCACAAAAGAGACAGGAAGGATCAGTTACTGGTCTTCTTTTAGCTAGGTTGTCTCTAGTCAAAAGCCTATTATTAGCCAACAGCCACAGGAAAAACTGCACCCTAGGGGGAATAGTTAGTTTCCAGATAGCACTTACAAACAAGGGGACAACACCCCTGTGATTAATCACGGCATACAAGGACTGTACAGAGTAGGTACCATTAGAAGAATAATTCCACAAGATGTGATCTTCCTCATCAGAGAGGGAAATAGCTTCTATAGAGGACACAAGTTCTTCCCAGAGATTCATATCTCTGGCAGAGACTGTCCTTCTAAATGTTAACATCGATTTGTGCCATCCCAAACCTTTTAAATTGTCTTCCCTTGTTGCTCATTAATCACATATAAAGGCAAAAAATGGTTGCTAAACTAATGTTCCCCAACCACACATCTTCCCAAAACCTCACTTTTTTTACCATTTCCTACTATCCATTTAATCCCCACCAAAGCAGCCTTCATGGCCCAAATAATACCTTTCCAAAAAAAGGATTGTGTCTGAACAACAAAGTAAGTTTGGTTTATCGGTTTTATACTTATAATCTATAATGTCTTTCCAGATCCCATTCTTTGTTTAAATGGTATCTAAAAATCCAAGCTCCTAGTAGAGAAATGTTAAGACTTCTCAAGTCCGGGATGCCTAAACCACCCTCTTCTTTTTCTTAGCAACCACTTGCCAATTGGCAAGATGGTATCTGTGATGTTGTATTGTTCCAAAATGTGTCCCATGTGGGAGTTGATCATGTCAATTGCCCACCTAGGAAACTTGATGACGGATAAAAGATATATGGGGATACTTGCTAAACAAGCCTTTAGCAAAAGTCAGTCTAGCATAAGAGAGTAGCCGACCTCTCCAGTTCTTTTTGATGATTTTGTCCACAATAGGTTGTAGATCTTGTTTTCTCGAAGTTTAGCAAAATGCAAAGGGACCCCTAGATACTTTTATGGGAAAATCACTTTTCTTACAAAGAAAAGAGTCTAGCAAAAATCATCAGTTTCTTCCTCATCTAAACCAATTGATAGCAGATCACTTTTTATCATAATTGATTTTCATGCCAGACATCTTTTCAAAACATACTAGAAGCCATTTGAAGTTAATGGCTTTTTCTAGATCATTTTCTAAGAACAAAGAGAGTGTCATCGGCATATTGAAGGCGATGATTCCTCCCTCGCTTCTAACTTGAGTCCGCAAACCAGTAATCAAATTCAACCTAGCTGCTTTCATAAGCATCCTAGTGAACACATCGCCTACCAAATTAAAAGAAGAGGTGATAAAGGGTCACCTTGTCTTAACCCTTTTCCTCGGGTTTAAAATATTTCTTGTTTTCATCATTCATCCTAATGCATAAAGATCCTCCCTCTCACCACTGCTTTATCCAATTGATCCATTTCTCTCCAAAGCCCCTAGATCTCAACATTTCCTCAAGGAAATACCAGCTCACTCTGTCATACGCTTTTTCGTAATCTAGCTTAAGCATGACCCCTTTCTCTTTCTTTCTGTGTACCTCATGAATTAGTTCATGGGCAGCCACAACACTTTCCAATATATACCTCCCTCTAATGAAGGCTGTTTGATTAGGAGCTATTAATCTATTAGCCACTCCAATCAACCTGTTATTCAACATTTTTGCAAAAATTTTGAAGCTACAATTTAACAGGCTTATTGGTCTAAATTTTTTCAGATTTTTTGCATCAGGTTCTTTTGGAATCAGTGTGATCATGCCATAATTAATCCTTTCTAAGTTCAGAGATCCTTTGTCAAAGCTATTCACTAAATTCATTAGGTCATCTTTAATGATGTCCCAAAACTTCTGGTAAAAAATAAATGGCAAGCCATCAGGGCCTGGAGCACCATCGGCATATGAGCCAAACTTTGCTTCCTTAACTTCCTTCTCGAGAGAAATCTGCTTGTAAAAGCTCAATATCGTAATTCTCTCCTCTTCCTCCCAAAAATTATCATCTAAGTTGATACCATTACCTTCCTCATGCCCAAACAAGACCTTATAGAAGTCTACTGCATGTTCTAGCATTTTATCATTTTCTTCCACCCAGCCCTCATTAGTTTCCAGGCCTTCTATCCTTTTTTTCCTATTTCTCTGATTGGCCACTGCCTGGAAGTAGGCAGTGTTTCTATCACCCTCAAGGATGTTTCTTTCCCTAGATCTCTGTCTTGCTTTGATCTCTTCTAATTTCCATATTGCTTCAAGTTGAGCAGTTATGTCTTTCATTCTCTCTTTCTCTACAGGGTCTAGAACTCTCTGTTCTTGCATAATGTCTAGCCTATCAAACTCCTTAAGGAGTTCTGTTTTTTCTCTTCTAATACTAGCATTAATGTTCCATGCCCACCCCTTTGTCTTTTTCCTAATAAGTCTTGTTTTGAACTGCCAAACATCCATAGGTTCAGAAAAAGCACAAGGAGTGGCCCAAATATTTTTTGACCAGCTCCCTGAACTCAGGTTGCTCTAACCACCACTTTTCAAATCTATAGTAGACCTAGTCGTGTTCGGGTTGGTCTAGAAAAAAAATCGGGTCAAAATCTTTGATGCCAACCCGATCGGACGAACTATCATGCCAGACTTTTTTTTTCCCCAGGTTTTCATACTTTAGGTCAGTTTTTTCAAGTTGGGTTGCACCACGGGTCGGAAATCATTGGTCAAATCAGTTCCGATGCACTGGGAGATCAGGGTATCTTCATACATGTCAGGTTTGGTTGGGGTCGAATGGCCCATGAAAAGTCCAATGTACAGGCGGAGATAAAGGACTGGGTGCAGTAATGGACAGATGTCACACTATAACTTGATTTTAAATCTGAAACAAACTAAAACAAATCCATGACAAACCAAACTTTGCCATAGCTTGATATAAATATTTTGCCTAATCCAGCTTAACTGAATAGTAGTCAACAGTCAAAACGCTTCCTTAACCGGTGGATCTCTCTGTGCAGTCAGTGTGCACCAAGTCATCCCAGCCGACATGCTTCAGAAAAAAGATTGCCATATTATTTCTTCGTGATGACATATTTTCTTATGTCATACAAGCAATACTTAATCAGCACTCCAGCTATTTTTTTTATAGAATTAAAGATAGATGTCGGTGCTGACCATCAAATTTGATCATTCATTCAAAGGGAGGCCATTCTTCAGCTATCTTCTGAAGAAGAAAAGAAGAACAAGTTTTTCGTTTCTTATGAAACTTTTTTTAGAATTACACAAGACAACGTTGCAGACACTCACAACACGCACACAACAACGCACACTCACCCCTATGAACACACGGACAAGAAACCCCTATGAGCACCTCTGAAAGACTGGGCCAGCCAGATCTAGAGAGATCTCGAAGTCACCTTAGGGCGCTTCGCCGTCGATTTTAACGCCACTTACCACTTAACGCACAACGCCGGTAAATCCCGAGAAAATCCCAAGAAAAGTGCGAGCACCGGGATTTGAACCCCGGTGGTTAGCGTCACCGGACCGCCCTACCATTGGCAGGTACCGGACTACACGTAGTACTAATGCAAACCGTAGTTGGTCGGTCGATCGGTCGATCGAATCAAGTTACGTGTCTTGCGCCGCACGTACCATCAATTTTTATTCTACACTGTGTACTACGTACTACTAGTACGTAGGATGTCGTTGTCATATAGTAGTAGGTGCTTGAACAAGTTGGACCCCGTCAATTTTCGTGAAATGTGAAGGACGAGACAGCGCTAGCTTTTGATCCGGCCATGGTCCTTGCTTCTGGTGAGCACGTGCGTTTAGAAGCCTGTACGGTCAGCGCACCCATTCCACCACATGTTTCGTGTGCTCATCTCATCAGTGAACGTGCTTGACGGGCAAGAAGGCTCCTCACCACCGCCGCCCTATGTTTCGAGAGCCCATGAACGACGAACGTCGGCGAGTGCATGCGCCGCTCTGTTCCGATTCCTAATCTGAGGGCTGCTTTTTGGCCATTTCTGACCTGAAATCTTAATTTGAACAATTTACCATTTTTTAGTGTTTTGCTGGATATAAAAGTTATCTCTATCTCTGTCCACAAACACGTGGACCGCCCTCTAGATGTCTCAGGGAAAGACTTAGTAGTGTAACTGATTAGTAGTCGTGGCTTCTTTTTTTTTTTTTAGATTACACAGTACAACGAAGACACTCAACACGCACGCACACTCACCCCTATGAACACACGTACGCGAACCCTACCCCTATGAGCACCTCCGAAGGAATGAACCGGCAAATCTTGAAGCCAACCTGGGCACAAAAAACCGAGAACCGAAACCGAACTGCAAAATACCGAAAAACTGAATCGAAAAAGAACCGAACTGAAGAAATTCGGTTCCTATTCGGTTCTCAGATGTCAGGTACCGAAAGAACCGAGGTAAATTCGGTTCTGATCCTCGATTTACCGAAAAACCAAACTAGAACCGAATTGCAGTGTAAATGAGCCCTGGAAGGGACAAACGGCCCAACAACAGCCCACAACAACAGCCCAGGAAGCCAAACCCTAGCAGACCTCAGACTCGGTCCCAACTCCACTCGCATCCACATCACACGGGTCACACCTCGCTCTCCCACGTGGCCCGGCGAACCGCCGCCCGACCCCGATGCTCCCTCGCAGGCGTGCGGTCGCCGCCCGCCGCGGCACCGCCCTCCGGGCGTCTCCATCCCCGGCGCGCCCTCCCGTGATCCGACGCCTCCCCTGGCCCGCCCCCCGCCCGACCCGACGACCACGCTATAGCGCTGCCGCCGGCGGCACGCCGCCGCGGCGCCGCCCCTCCATCCCGGGCGCGTCCCGTCCGTCCCCGACGCCCTCCCCCGCTTTGTCCGCCCCCCGGCGCGCCCCCGCCCGACCCCGACACCCTTCCCGCGCGGTCGGCCAACCATCCTCGCCGCTTTCCCAAGCCACCGGTTCTTTCGGTATTTACCAAACCAACCAACCGGCGTGGCTCGGTACCGAGAGTTTTTGGGAACCGATTGGTACTATTTTTGAGGAACCGAGGTAGAGCCGGAACCGAGGAACCGAACCCGGTTCGTATTACCGAACGCCCTGTGGTGATCTTGAAGTTCACGGTCACCACAGCGCCGGCCGTTGCCGACGGGACGTCGCCTACCACTTAATGCATAGCGCCGGAAAATCCTGAAATAAATCCAAGATAAAGTGTCGCACCCGTGATTTGAACCCCGGGTGGGAGCCCCCAACCAATGACCTTCATTTGGCATAAATAAAAGAAGAAAATTAAGGGTCCTGCAGTTTGCTTTATTTTCAACATTGATTCCGCCAAATTTGACATTAGCGACAAGTGGAGTAGAGAGTTGAGGATTATTGTCCTCAAAATAATTTAAATTAGAAGCATACCCTGCGTGTTGCCGTGAAAAACTAAACGATTTAAAAATAAATTAATTTTTATATAATTACTCACACGAAGAAATAAAGTGTTATAAATTAATTCTAGTTGATTCTGTTGCAAGTTGAAGTGGATATCTCACACTTACATGTGTTAGTGAGTTTTAATTGTATAGTATAAATTATGCTACTTTTTTCTCTTTCTCCACACATCTCCACTCTCTTTTTACATGTAAAAATAACATGAAATCAAAATCTATAAGATAGTTGAGGTGCATCATTAGAGTCTAGAGAGCCCTAACTTAGAAGCTGCTTCATCGTCCAGAAATTAGATTAAGGTGAAAACACTTAATATGCGGTGACATGGAAAGGTACTTTTGCTAAGCATGTTCTCTCTTGCTTTTCCACCAACGTACTTTGGCATTATCTCTCGTGAAGACAAAATAAGTTGATAGCAATGATGAAAAAGAAGCTATTCGGTTGATTTTGGCTGATGGTTGATTTTGACTGATGTAATAGTATTCCGTGAGAGAGAATAAACTGAAACAAGATAAGCCAAGACAAGCGATTACGTTTGAAGAAATTTGAAGGTAAGCTTTCTTCTTGCCAACAAACACCCCCCGCCTTTTTTTCCCACATCCTATAAATAAATCATACGGTGTACTGGTTTTTAGTTGCATATGAAAAAGTATAGCTAGAACTTAGGGGTTGTTTGATTGAGTGACTTTTTAGTCCCTAGGACTAAAAAAAGTTCCTAGAAACCAAATAGGAAGACACTTTTGCTTAGTCTCTAAAAGACTTTCATGGAGGGACTTTTATTTAAAAGTCCCAAGACTTTGAACGAGACAGCCCCTAGTTATCCTTACTTTTTTTTTGAAACACAGGCTAGGATGCATCAGTAATAAATTTTTGCGTGCTTTGGTTAGAGACAATGAGGAACGAGATGATTTCATCGTGTTTTTGGGGATGGGACCATCTTTGTTACATAAGGGTTGAGATTGCTTGTTTGATTCTAGGTCATTCAAGTATGAGATGAGCCATCTAACAATCATTTTATATAAACTATAGTTTTGCCTAATTCACCTTTTTAAAAAGATGCATAGTCATACTATCTTAATTGAAAATAGCATCATCCTTTATAACTTCAGATAAGTATAGATATAATAAATATATCTTATGGTAAATCTAAGGATACTTATCTAGTATGATAAATATTAATATTTTTATAATAAATTAAATCAAATTTAAGATTATTCGATTTAATACTATCTCACAATCATATCTTTCTAGAACAGAGATGGTAATAGATGATCTTCTTCAGTTATCTAGTAATTACTAGTAATTATTACTTGTTAGCTCTAAACCTGACAAAACTTAGAGCAACTCCAAAAAATGTGATATCCTTATTAGACCGGCGTAGACAATCGACAGTGTCCGAGCAGTGTCCTCGTCCTCCGTCCTTGCGCTGATCTCCATCCTTTTGTCCGTGGCGCAGCATGGCGTGCCCGCCGACGATAGCTAAGGGTCGGACGATGCGCTGGACGTGGAAGGACAACATGCGAACTAGATGAGACTGCCGCTCACGGCCCCACAAAAGAACAGGGAAGTGAGCAAGCGCTCAGCGCCAGAAGTTGTGACAAGCAGTTTGGCTCTTTCCGTTTCTCTCTCTTCCACATAAAAATTAATGACATGGCTTGACTATAAAACAAGCTTTGACTCTTCCTATTTCTCTCTCCCACATAAAAGTTTAGTGACGTGGCTTAGCTATAAGACGTGTATTATTGTACAGCTCCAACGCTACCCGCGGCGCCAGTCTGCCTTAGCACGGCAGCCCAGAGCCCACGAGACGGGTGTTGCGCTGCAGTTCTCGTCACACCGCGGACGCAGTCCGGAAACACGCTCCCGCAACAGCCAAAAACGCCACGAGATAAAAACCGCCTGGCCTCCCGGCCTCCGACGCTCCTCCTCGCGTTCCTCTCTCTCGCCTCAAACCCCTCTCGTCTCTGAGAGCCTGAGATAGGATCCCGCAATCCCGAGCCCCACTCGCCGGTGCCTGCCGTCGCCGTTTCCTCGACGAGCTACGTCGTCGACACGGCCGTGACGCGCGCGGCTGTTGGCTGTGGGCGTCGGCCTTCGGGTGGTGTGGTGTGGCGTGGCGGGGTTGAGGAAGGCTGACGCCACGGAGACTGCTGAACGCACCGCGGGATCGACGTCGGCCTTGCCGATCCGTGGAGAGCGACGTCGAGTCGATCAGGTTTGCGTCCCGGATCCCCGGTCTTCTTTGCCTCGTCTAATCGAAATACCGTTGAATTCTTCCTGGCGGTGCGGCATCTGTTCGTTTTTCTTGGCTGCCTTAGCTCCTGTTTTTTGGCCTCGCTCTCGGCAACGTGTTCCTGTCGTTTTTCTTATGGCGATGAATTCTAGCTCTAGTACTGCTGGCAGGGCTTCTGTTCTTCAACTCTGCCCTAGTTAGTGGTGTAGACCAGGGCTTCTGTTAGTTCCCGGCCCTTATTTTCGACTCTGAAATGTTTTAGGGGCATGGATTTCGTAGCTTCTTGGCTCTATTTTCCGCGGAGAGAATGTAGTATCGGATCCCTTTAGTAGCGAATGCTTTCAGAGGACTGGCCAACCGTGGGCTGCATCAGTATATCCTAAGCAAGAAGGATTGTAGCCTTGCCGAGCAAAGGCTCTTGGTATAGAAGAAAAAAAAGGAAGAAGAATATCAGTTTCGGTTGGCAAAGATAGGTGAGTCGGAAAATTTAATTCCTGTGTTGTCCGGGGGTGTTAAAGTGAGCGGAGGCGGACCTGCTATGGATCCACTTCTTGACGGACGCGCGGTCTGTTCTCTGTTGCATACCACCATGCGCGCCTCACCTGAACTGAACCTGAACCGAATGTTCAGTTTCAGACTTGTACATTGTTTTTTCAGATTTGATGGACGCGCGGTCTGCTGCATATGTACCACCATGCGCACCTATTCTCGAGATTAGCTCCGGTGCTTGTTCTTTTAACACTGCCAATTAGATACTTCCGGCGAGCTCGTACGTCTGGCCGATGGTCACCGTCATCAGCTCCAGCGTGATCAGGAACTGCAGTGCCTCCGGGATGAACCCCGCTTGCCTCGACATCGGCGGGAGCCTGTTCGCCGTCACCACCTTGCTGGAATCATTAATGCGGACGATGCGTCAGTTGAGCAGGAACACCAAGCTAGCTCGTTGTCGTTTTTCCTGCCACTCTCCAGGCGCTCCAACAGCTCGTTGTCGTTTTTCCGGCCACTAGTCTCCAGGTGCTCCAACAGCTTGGCCACCAGGAAGGCAGCCTCCTCGGAGCAGTGCGACCAGGTGGCGACGCCGACGCGGGCGAGCACAAGCCTGGAGTCCTTGGCGTCGGACGCGTGGTCGTGAACCGCACGAGCCGTCCTACGGGTCAGGGCGCGCCGCCGTGCACCACGCCTGTGCGCTCAGGGGTATTTGCATTAGTTCAAACGTGTGTCATGCCCAGTTGGACCAAACTGAGACCCGAACAGTGATTAGACACCCTAACGATTATTTTGGGTCTGTCCACCGCTCACTCGGACCCGAATCACTGTTCATCTACCATGTTCCACCTAGCCCGGTTCCTCTCCCCGCCGCCGCAGCTGGGCTGGCGCTAAGTGTCACAGCCGCCTTTGGGAGGGGCGGCGATGACGGTGCCGGTGGCGGCGTAGGGGCGTCGGGGAAGCGCGCGGCGCAAGTTGGGGGCAGCGGCAGCTAGGGTTAGGGCGGCGGCGCGCGCAGAGAGAGAGAGAGAGCCGAAGACCGGCCGTTGGGAGTTACCTTTTATTTTCTGATTATTGCAACTGATTACATGTCCCTTATATTTATAATCCGGGGAAGACTTGTATCTAAAGAAATCTCTGATTCTATTTCTTATTTTATTTCTATTTTTATTCCCTCGTGGGCCCGTTGTGCTTTGCTGTGACATCTCTCCACCGTTCGACGTGTCGGCTAATTCTGCGCTTCCTCGCGTTGTGGTCTTGCACGGCTGTCGTCGTTGACGGAGTGATCGAAGCAGCATGTCCCAAAGATTGTTGCATCCATTTTTATAGAGTGAATGAGCTAGACGAAGATGAGGATGCTGACCTTTTCTGATGGTGATGAATGGAAGTCCATTGCTCTCCCGGCCCATGGGGACGTCGTAGATGCTGGCGGGGTGAAGACCGTGGCCGTCGAAGAAGAAGATCGACACACATGCCAAGAAGTTGTGCCTTAGCTCCTCCATTAGTATGATGGTCGCCGGAAAGTCTTGCGTCAAACGTGAGGGCGTCGGTAGGTGGACGTCAACTTTGAGCAATATCCCAATTGGTGCTCCCGCTTAGAGCTCGATGTTGCTGGTGATGTTGTTGAGCTCTTGGTCGTTCGACGTAGCACAATGAATTTTCAAGAGAGTCGCCGAAGTAGTGATGAGGTTGACGTAGGAGAATACCTTTATGTGTGGCACTCGTATCTTGTTGTTGGCGCTGGAGCTCGCAAGCTAGAGCTTGGGGGAACCTCGTAGGAGACGGGGGCGTCGAGTTGGTTGACGAATCGGATTGTCGTTCCCACTGTGCTTGGCGCCTTCTATTGCACTGCAGTCCAAAGCTTGTTGTGAAGCCCGTTGGCGAGCTTGAGGGCGTAGTCGTTGAAGTTGTTGATGATCGACGGAGCTGGCTGGATTGGCCCTCGAGTTGACCCGGCTGTCATAGCCAAGTTGTCCATGATGATGTGTCCGTCGGCTGTCATCAAGCCATGTGACGAACGTGGCGAAGGGGCATCGAGGAGTCGAGCGAGGTTGATCGCTGTGTCCCTCGTGTTGGGCGCCTTGCTGGTCATGTAGAGGAACCAAAGAAGCATTGCTATTGTCAGGCGGATAGCGACATACCTTTTGTGTTTGTCAGGGCCGATGTTCCGCTGTCGTATTGCTGATGAGGGCGCCTTTTACGCACGAATTGACGCCATTTGCGCTAGAGCTTGCACTCGTGTCACCCTGAAGCTGTCCGTCCACGATGCACTTGTCGGTGTCAAGACGCGATAGGATCCACAACTCACTTGTTGACGTTCCCGCCATCGTGGATGTTGGGGACACTTCCAGCAGATGAGGCAGATTGATCTCGTCATTAGAGTTCGTCGAGTAGATGACCATGTCTGTGGTGGTGCCCAGGTAGGTGTCGTTGTCCTCTCCATTGGCGGCGCCCATAGGGGCGACGACGTTGTTGTCGGTGGTGCCCTTGGGGGTGTCGTGGTTGGTGTCGGCGTTGAGGATGTCATGGTTGGTGATGACGACATTGAGCGACGTCATTGTAGCATGGATGGTAGAGGTAGAAGCTCCATGTTGGTTGGGATGGATTTTCCTGGTGACTGTGCAGCGTGTGATGCCCTTTTCAGCGAATGTGTTGACGTCGTTAATGTCCATGGCACTAGTGATGTTCAAGACGTCAGGGTCAGCAACGTCGATGTCGACATCGGTCGACGTCGTTGTGTTGCTCATGACGGCGTTGGCACTCCTGGTGTCGGAGATGATGTTGTTGGTGTCTAGGAAACTTATCTCTGTCATTGTAGTAGCCATGAGACGTAGGCCTAGTTGGGTAGGCTTTTCGTCGAACAGCTGGTGGATGTCGGTTGTAGCCTCTTGATTTGATCTAGACCGCCATAGCAGGAGCGTCCTTGGGATGGATGAGCTCGTTGCCTGCAGCGTCAGTGATCATAGAGGGGACGACGCCAGCGGAGCCCGTGGGAGCACCGGTGGTGCCCATGGTAGAGGCGTCATCGAGGAGGTCGTCCAGCTTGCCGCTGGCCTTCATGTGGACAAGGTGGCCTACGAGGATGGCGTTGTGGTCCGACACGACGATGCAGCCGTACTTCACCGTGATGTGGTTGTAGATCGCAACGTTGTCAGCGTCGACTTGCGCGTCAGACAGCATGGCCACGTGCTACGGTGTTGCTGTTGGCGTGGGCACTAGTTTGACGTGGATGGAGATGATGTTGACGGCACCCGTGGGAGCAACGTCGCCGTCGGCAGCGCCCTGGGCAGGGACGTCGTCGTTGGCGGCTTCCATGGCAGCTTGCTGTACAGCCTGCTGTTTAGCCCAACGTGCTGCAATCGCCTTCTCATAGTCATCGATGTTGGTGCGGATTTCCTCCATGAACGCGATTGTCCATGCGCTGGCAATCTGATCTTGAAGGCAGTGGCGGATGCCGAGGATCTTGTGGTCTCCGGAGACCGGCTGTCATAGCCGCCTTGGGGAGGGGCGGCGATGACGGTGCCGCCCGGCGAGGCGGCGAGGCGTCGGGACGGGCAGGCGCCACGCTTGAGGCGGCGGCGGCGCATGCGCACGAGAGAGAGAGCCGAAGATTGAAGCTGTTGGGAGTTACCCCTTTATTTTTCGATTGATTGCAACCGATTACAAGACTCTTGTATTTATAGTCGGGGAAGACTTGCATCTAAAAAAATCCCTGATTCTTTTCCTTTTTTTTTCTATTTTTATTCCTTAAATACCTATTACTTAATGAACGAAGAGATTGACGATGTGGCGGCGGCGGCAGGGCTGCTGGCTCCTACGCGTGTGTGTGTGTGTGCGCTCCTGCTGGGCCCATTGGGCTGTGCTGTGACACTAAGCTTCGCCGGACCTCTAGTGGTGAGCCCTAGCGCTCGCGGGGCCTCCACCCCACACCGTCGCCATCTTCTCCAGCGTCTCCGACAAGCCTCCCTCGCTCCGACCTAACCCAACCGCTCATAGTCAGGCTCCTAGTAAGCCACAGCCTGCCATCATTCTTACTTGTCGCCACTCGTCTGCCATCGCCGCCACCCCTCATGCCCCCTAACATGATGTCTCCGCTCTTGAAGTGACACATAACACCACGTCAAGTGAAAGTTGTGTTGGGCTATCCCTCCACATAGTGTGGAGGTACAACTACCGGCAGGAATTCATGCTTTCCAGACACTGTGACTTGCGATTGTATTGGGCTATCCCTCCACATGGAGGATTACATTTCATTCTAACACGATTGTGTTGGGCTATCCCTCTACATGGAGGATTACATTTCATTCTAACAAACAAGCCCAAAACGTATATACCGTTAATTTCAACTTAGATCAATTGGGCATTGGGCCTATGGCTGGTTTTGAGCTTATTTGCTGGGGTCAAATGTAATCCTTCATGTGGAGGAGTAGGCATATGGCTAGTTTTGGGCTTATTTGCTGGGCTCAAATGTAATCCTCCATGGATAGCCCAACAGATTGCTCCGAGAACGGAACTGGCGTGGTGGGATTGACTAATACTACCATAGCAACGTCTCCTCAGTGAGCCCGAACGGTTCTAGATGCAAAACCAGTGATGCATACTCGTAGCATCAGTTATTGCTCTGCTGCTGCTGGGTGTTTATGCTTTAGCAGTGTCACGTTGAGTAATGGTTACTAGGAAACACTATCTGCATAATCTATCACGGTGTTGTTTGTTTACTTACAACTATTTTCCTACCACAATTTCAGAAGTAATCGTGTCCGTAGTATTAACGTAGATTTATGTTAAAAATTTATGCTAAAGAAATCCAAAGAAGGCACCATCCTAGTGCCCGAGAGGTGGATACGTGTCTTCATATTGTGTACTCCTCCATCCCTAAATACTTGTCGTTTGCCAAGAAGCAATTTAAATTAAATGTATATTAAAAAATATTAATAATTATAGTATATAATTAGTACCATTAGAAAGATCTTTTCATCTAGTTTTTTAATAAAGTTATTTGAAGATCCATATGTTGCACGTATTTTCTATAAATCGGCTTATACTTGTGGCACGCACACCGAAAATGACAATTAAAAAGGGACGGAGGGAGTATAGTATTTACACCAAATTTTTTCAACTCCAAAAACCAGAATGTTCTGAATATTCTATTACGAAATTTGTCTGGAGAAGCAATATGAGAATCTTCACCGGAACTACTGAGAAATCGGTAACCTTGTGTGAAAAGAAGTCTTCACTAATCTTTTATTTGCCGTTCTATATAGAGAGCATGTTTTATTTTTCCCACTTTAAGCTACAAAGCTAAGGTATATATGAAATATATGGGTGATCACATTACTCAAGACACGTTCTATTTGCACCCTTACATTCCACTGTTGCTAGATGAAACCTTCACCGTTACATGGTATTTCTATAGGTTATCATTGATCTCAAGAAAGGGGCGATACCTATTGGAATTTGGGCATAGAAGGGAGTCAAAATGTTGTGTTCTTGGATTTTACGGTGAGCTTTATTCTAATTTTCCTCGTCACATATTTTTTTAGTTTGGCATCTTTCTCATGTTATACATATCCATTCCTCAGGATGGATACTGGAATGAGAAGTGGTTAACGTCAAACCATGTGTCCAGAGACAAGAATAATTCCTTGCGACAGAATACACTGTGAGTATTCACAAATTTGTCTCCTCCGTTCCACCTTCTCATTTTTAGGCTAGAGGATGCTACATCTTAGGTGGCCTACAAGCCATCAGCATGCGCTCAAGTTTGTGACATGAACTTCCGCTACGGTCGATGTGGTAATCTTGACCTCTAATGGTAACGTCCATCAACGATCAATGGTCGCACTTTGCATCCATGAGGTTTGATAGGTAGGGGAGACTGAATTGGGGATTATGATGAGAGGAGAAACCCTTTTTCCAATGGTTGGGCCGACGGCAGGGATCTGGAAGTTTTCTCTATATATGGGAATGGGGATTAGAGATCCAATATCTGACAAGAATTTGCTTAGAGAATCCATTAGTCAATAGAGTTTAACTAGAACTAGATAATTTTGGAGAGCTCAGAGCCACATTCGTTGTAGAATGGGCTTTATTTGCTTTCCTTTTGTACCTCAAGTTCCCTAATGTTGCCTGGATCCATGAGGTTTGATAGGTAGGGAGACTGAATTGGGGATTATGATGAGAGGAGAAACCCCTTTCCCTATGGTTGGGCCAAGGACAGGGATCTAGAAGTTTTCTCTATATATGGGAATGGGGATTAGAGATCCAATATCTGACAAGAATTTGCTTAGAGAATCCATTAGTCAATAGAGTTTAACTAGAACTAGATAATTTTGGAGAGCTCAGGGCCACATTCGTTGTAGAATTAGCTTTATTTGCTTTCCTTTTGTACCTCTAGTTCCCTAATGTTGACATGTTTGTCTACTTTATTGTGCCAAACATGCATGCCCTAATATATTGGAACTCATATATAGGATTGGTGGAAGGGATGTGTCTACAATGGCCTTGAGCAATTGAGCTTTGGAATAAACTCTTGAAGGACAACAATGCTCGCCAAGAACCACAAATGACACTCATCAACAACTAAGTGGAAGAAGGATGCATTTGCATCACCCTCACAAAGGTAAAGCACTTTCGAGAACATAGATGTGCTATCATGTATTCAAGAGAAGATAACCTATGAACCTTTATCTTCCTTCTCATCGACTCTACCCCTTGGGAGAGGCCATAAACCTTTTGCAATTTCCATGTGATCAAGAACCTCCTTGGCAACAAGTTTGGTCTTGACATTTGTGCTCCATTCTTGCAAACGTTTGCCAGGAAGTGATCATCCATCACCGTGGGATGGGACACCATATTAACTAGAGGAGGCCTCATGGGTCTCCAATTCATATGGGGACACCACCAAGTCCCAATAGAGGAAACTAAAAATGTATCATAAGGGTGACGAGTCTAGAGACAGTTGATCCAAGAGCATAACCATCTACCATCAAGGAAAGGTGGGGAGGATATGTCTAGGGGCCTAATTCTACATATGGGACCATGTATGGAGCAAGATTGGAGGGTGTTGCTATAATATCCATAACATCAAGAGGATAACATCGTGACGTGAGCGACAATGGCGTATCTCCATAGCATAGGGCACAAAGGTCTCCAGGGTGCCTCCCAAGTAGCTTGACCAAAAATATGGGGAAATATGATGCTTGCGAAGTGGTGGTAGCAATTAATCCATCAATTCTACACATTACCCCAAATAGTCATAGAACAGCAAGGATGCATGGAAAATTGAGCCTACCCCATGGTCCAACATCCCTACAGAGATTGACACATGGCAAATAGCAGTCAAATGGGGTCCCAACTAAGGGTGAACTAAGGTATAAGGTACAAGGATACCGTCGCCATATGATATGGTTCATTAGCATCGCCTCCTTCAACAACCATGGCCACCGACAAGTATAGTTGAGGTGGGGGATCCTTCTCACTCGATAGTTGCAATAGCCTAGATGCCAGATCCCAGTGCGGTAAGCATAAGAGCGCTTTGCCGGGGTCCCGGCAGGTTCTAGTCTCTACGGTTCTTCAATGGTGAGATCAATAATCCCGTGAGTGTGATCCAAAAAATGAGGAGTAGGTCAAATGATGGAAGACAACTAGGAAAAGTCCGACTCTAGGTGTGCCCTCACAGACCAAGGATACCACATCAAGGAGAAGCATTGCCAACTCGAGGTTCCTTGCAATCGTCGGGATGCCCGCGGATCTCAATGTCAACAACATGAGGTTGGGAAACACCGGAGGAAAAGAATTTGGAAGCCCCTCACTCCCTGAATTTGGACTTTGGTAATGTTTCTACCGATGTTATAGTTTGTAAAAATCATTTTAGATCATTTGGAACAATTCTTCTTATGATATTATTACCATTGATCCTTTATAGTGATGCAGGTGGGGTGAGTTGAGAACATCCACACAACTGTCATGTATGTTGCAAATAGTCATAATGTGTTTGTATTGTCCATTGCAACCATGCCACTGCCCTGTGTTGTGGGTGGGTTTAGCGGACAATACATACAAAATTACATTTCATGTAGTTGGTGTGTCATTGACTTCTACAATTGACTAGAATAACTATGGCACAATGCTTAGTCGTTCTCATGCATCCATGATGGCTTCGCACATTGGTCTTACCAATTTGTTCTATTGCAATTAATCTACCTTGGTGATGCTACCTTTTGCTTGAAACAATTGTTGTAGAGCTCCATCAAATGCACTCTAATGTCAGGTATGCCCTACCTCTAGACATTTCGGAGGTTGCATGGTATTGATGATGCCCACTTTTGGTATTCATGCTGATCAGATCAAGCATGTGTAAGAGTGACATTCACAAATAGGTCAAGCATAACAATATGGATTGAATGTCTCACTTCCTCACGAATAGGTGAACAATAAAATAAAATTGTCCCCTTTGTGGTGGTGTCCACAAAAACATTCCTTGCAATATACATGCAGAGTAGTGTGCCACGGTAAGTGGAGCTATGGAAGAGTGAACCATAGTGCCGATCGAGGAGACAACGAACTAAGAAGGTAGGGAGTAAAGGAGTAATATACCGGTCTAGGTCAAGGCATTAGAAGGACAGTCACCAAACACAAAGTAACAAAATCTTCTATGTTTTGTAGACTCTTATCTGTTGTGCAATGTGCTTAGTAAATTAGGAAACATGAGATCAATAATAATGAGCTATAGTTGTGTTGTATCGCCACCAAGACCAATTTGATGGGGACAAGTAGGGTCACGAAGAATTTTCCATACCTATATAATTAATTATTTACATTATATAAAGTTAATAGTTATAACAAGAACTAATGTGTTTAATCATGTTACATAGAAAGTCATGTCATCCAAATTTACGTTTCTATCAAATTGGAGCCATCCATAACAAATACTTGAAGCATACCAAGGCTTAATTAGAAGAGAACCACCGATTTGAGAGACTAGGAAAACCACAAGTGTTAACATATACACACACATAATGTTTAAAAAAAATAAAAGTAAAATAGAAGAGAACTGGACCTCATTGAAGATAAAGGCCCATCAAATAACCATAAGCCCAAGTTTGAAGTGTTCCCACCCCACAAACACCTCATATCCCTATGTCTCATTTGTGTCGTACTAGATCTCTATACTGTCTCGATTGTCGCCGCTACCGGTTCTCCCATACCTCCCTCCCTAGACACCTCTAGTAGCACACACACTACCCACCAGTACCGGATGCTCCTCCAGCCCCACTGGCCACCTCCACCAATGTCCCTTCCTTCGCCACCATCACCAAAGTCATAGTAACCCCTATGTGTCCCTACCTTAGGTCAATTTGTGCATCTTTCGTCATGGATGGGATGGGCATAGGGGTAGTGCCACAGGTTCCAATCCTAAATAAATCTCTATAGTCTCTGATAGTAGCATCCGTCGCCCAAATCTACATGACACTCCTCTACCCCCACAAGCAACATCTACCCAATGTCCCTTCCTTCACCACCGTCACCACCATCATGGTCACCCCCATGCATCACTCACTTAGGTGGATTTGTGCGTCTTCTATAACCGACAAACTAGTATCACATAGAGGCACGTACCACATATCCCCCGCTACGCACTACTCCTATACTAGCGTGGAGGCACACCCTGATAAGAATGGAAGAGTAAATTGTTGAACACTAGTACTAGGGCATGTTTGATGATTGCCCATGCATGCTTCCGCAAGAGACATTTAGTCCAACTAGTGAATAGGTAAAAACTATATTTTAGTTCACTCTTCATAATATCACATTTTAGTCCTCCCTCTTGCCTTTCTTTCCGCCAGTACCTACTCTTTTCTGTATGCGAGCGTGTTCCTCTATTTGACGCTAAAGGTGGATGCTCCAGTTGAACCAATTTAGACATGTTGTTGTTACATTTTGATAGTATTCTTACCTTTAGTGTCAAGAGACGAACGCACTCGCAAACCGAAAAGGACAAGGTGTGAAGTGATCGAATGAGAAGAGAACCACCTATTTAGAAGTTAGCGCACCTGGGTGAAGCCTAGGTGTTAGTACATACGCACATACAAAGGCCCATCAAACAATCCAAAGCCCAAGTATGAAGCCAACACATCGACACCCTATATCCCTAGGTTTCGTGCAGCCCACTAGATCTCTGTCATGTCTCGACCGCCGCCGCTACTAGTTCTTGTCCCAAATCTGTATCTAGTCTCCTATAGATTTTGCATCGTATGATTTTATGCAACATTGCACCCCCAACAGCCACCTCCATCCATGTCCCTTCCTTCGGCACCATCAACAACGCCATAGTCAAACCGGCGTCGCAGCCTATAGGTGGATTTGCATGCCTTCTATCGCCAACGGTCTACTATCACATAGTTGTACCATGTATCCCTACTAGGCAAAACCCATCCGCCTAGTGCAGAGGCACACCCTCATGAGCACGGAAGAGTGCCTTGTTGCTTACCGAGGTACCGGGACATGTTGGATGTTTAGACATGCATGCTTCTTGTCAAGAGACATTCTATGTAAATAATGGATTTTTTAAAAAGCATATATATATTTCACTCTTTATAATATCATATTTTAATCCTCCCTCTTGCCTCTTTTTCGCCACTCGCACCTACTCTTTTCTAGTGTATGCGAGTGTGTGTTCCTCTCTTTGACGCTAAAGGTCGATACTCTAGTCGAAACATGTCGAAATGTCATTGTTTCATATTGGTAGTATTCTTGCCTTTAGTGTCAAAGAGACTAACGCACTTGCAAACCCGAACAGGACAAGGTGTGAAGTGATCGGATGAGAAGAGAACCACCTATTTAGATGTTCGCGCACCTAGGCGAAGCCTAGGTGTTAGAATATACACACATACAAAGGTCCATCAAAGAATTCAAAGCCCAAGTCTAAAGCCAACAAGCCGAGACCTCATATCCTTAGGTTTCCTATATGCTCAATAGATCTCTATCCCGTCTTGACCCCCGCCGCCGCCGCCAGTTCTTGTCCCAAATGTGTATCTAGTCACCTATAGATTGCCGATCGCATGACTTTATGCGACATTGCACCCCTACTGGCCACCTCCGCCCATGTCCCCTCCTTCGCCACCATCAACAACGTCATGCATGGTCACCCCAACGCCCCAACCATAGGTGGATTTGTGTGCCTTCTATCAGGATGGGCTACACTTTCATATAGTTATACCACGTATCCCATTATAGGCAAAAGCCATCCGCCCAACACAGAGGCACAACCAGGTGAGAACGGAAGAGCGCCTTGTTGCGCAGAGGTACTGGGCCATGTTTGATGTTTAGGCAGGCATGCTTGTTGTCAAGAGCCATTCAGTGTAAATAATGGATTTTTAAGTATATTCCACTCTTTATAATATCACATTTTAATCCTCCCTATCGCCTCTCTTTTTCGCCACTACTCGCCTACTCTTTTTGTATGCGAGTGTGTTCCTCTATTTGACGCTAAAGGTGGATGCTCCAGTTGAACCAATTTAGAAATATTGTTGTTACATTTTGGTAGTATTCTTACCTTTAGCGTCAAGAGACGAACGCACTCGCAAACCGAAAAGGACAAGGTGTGAAGTGATCGAATGAGAAGAGAACCACCTATTTAGATGTTAGCGCACCTGGGAGAAGCCTAGGTGTTAGTACATATACGCACATACAAAGGCCCATCAAACAATCCAAAGCCCAAGTATGAAGCCAACACATCGAGACCTTATATCCCTAGGTTTCCTTGTGCTAACTAGATCTCTGTCATGTCTCGACCGCCGCCTCTGCCAGTTCTTGTCCCAAATCTATATCTTGTCTCCTATAGATTTTGCATCGCACGACTTCACACGACATTGCACTACCACCGGCCACCTCCGCCCGTGTCCCTTCCTTCGCCACCATTACCAACGTCATATTCACCCCGATGTCCCAGCTATAGGTGGATTTGCATGCCTTCTATCACTAACGGGCTACTATCACATAGTTGTACCACATATCCCCTACTAGGCAAAACCCATCCGGCTAGTGCAGAGGCACACCCTCATGAGCACGGAAGATTGCCTAGTTGCGCTGAGGTACCGGGATATGTTCGATGTTTATGCATGTGTGCTGCTTTTCAAGAGACATTCGATGTAAATAATGGATTTTTAAAAACATATATACTTCACTCTTTATAATATCACATTTTAATCCTCCCTCTTGCCTCTCTTTCACCCACTCGCACCTACACTTTTCTGTATGCGAGTGTGTTCCTCTCTTTGATGCTAAAGGTGGATGCTCTAGTTGAAACATTTCAGAAATGTCGTTGTTTCATTTTGGTAGTATTATTACCTTTAATGTCAAGAGATCTAACGCACTCTCAAAACCGAAAAGGACAAGGTGTGAAGTGATCATATGAGAAGAGAACCACTGTTTAGATGTCGTGCACTTGGGCGAAGCCTAGGTGTTAGAATATACACACATACAAAGGGCCATCAAACAATTGAAAGCCCAAGCCTAAAGGCAACAAACCAAGACCTCATATCCTTAGGTTTCCTATATGCTCAATAGATATGTATCCCGTCTTGTCCCCCGCCGCCGATTTTTGTCCTAAATGTGTATCTAGTCTCCTATATATTGCCGATCGCATAACTTTATGCGACATTGCACCCCATTGGCCGCCTCCGCCCATGTCCCCCTCCTTCGCCACCATCAACAATATCATGGTCACCGATGACTTCCCGACCATAGGTGGATTTGCGTTCCTTCTATCATTGACGGGCTACTATCACATAGTTGTACCACGTATCCCCATATAGGCAAAAGACATCCGCCCAACACAGAGGCACACCCGTTTGAGCATGGAAGAGCACCTTGTTGCGCAAAGGTACTGGGTCATGTTTGATGTTTAGGCATGCATGCTTGTTGTCAAGAGCCATTCAGTGTAAATAATGGATTTGTTTAAGTATATTCCACTCTTTATAATATCATCACATTGTAATCCTCCCTATCGCCTCTCTTTCTGCCACTCGCGCCTACTCTTTTCCGTATGTGAGTGTGTTCCTCTATTTGACGCTAAAGGTGGATACTCCATTTGAACCAATTTAGAAATGTTGTTGTTACATTTTGGTAGTATTCTTACCTTTAGCGTCAAGAGACGAACGCACTCACAAACCAAAAAGGACAAGGTGTGACGTGATCGAATGAGAAGAGAACCACCTATTTAGAAGTTAGCGCACCTGGGTGAAGCCTAGGTGTTAGCATATATGCATATACAAAGGCCCATCAAACAATCCAAAGCCCAAGCACGAAGCCAACACATCGAGACCCTATATCCCTAGGTTTCTTTGAGCTCACTAGATCTCTATCACGTCTCGACCGCCGCCGCTGCCAGTTCTTGTCCCAAATTTGTATCTAGTCAACTATAGATTTTGCATCGCACGACTTTATGCGACATTGCACCCCCACCAGCCACCTCCGCCCATGTCCTTTCCTTCGCCACCATCAGCAACATCATAGTCACCCCGACGTCCCAGCTATAGGTGGATTTGCATGCCTTCTATCGCCAACGGGCTACTATCACACAGTTGTACCACGTATCCCCTTCTAAGCTAAACCCATTCGCCTAGTGTAGAGGCACACCCTCATGAGCACGGAAGAGTGACTTGTTGCGCTGAGGTACCGGGATATGTTTGATGTTTATGCATGCATGCTTCTTGTTAAGAGACATTCGATGTAAATAATGGATTTTTAAAAACATATATATTTCACTCTTTATAATATCACATTTTAATCCTTCCTCTGGCCTCTCTTTCACCCACTCACGCCTACACTTTTCCGTATGTGAGTGTGTTCCTCTCTTTGACACTAAAGGTGGATGCTCTAGTTGAAACATTTCAGAAATGTCGTTGTTTCATTTTGGTAGTATTCTTACCTTTAATGTCAAGAGACGAACGCACTCGCAAACCGAAAAGGATAAGGTGTGAAGTGATCATATGAGAAGAGAACCATGTTTAGATGTTCGTGCACCTGGGCGAAGCCTAGGTGTTAGAATATACACACATACAAAGGGCCATCAAACAATTGAAAGCCCAAGCCTAAAGCCAACAAACCACGACCTCATATCCTTAGGTTTCCTATATGCTCAATAGATCTCTATCCCGTCTTGACCCCTGCCGCCGCCGCCAGTTTTTGTCCTAAATGTGTATCTAGTCTCCTATAGATTGCCGATCGCATGACTTTATGCGACATTGCACCCCCACTGGCCACCTACGCCCATGTCCCCTCCTTCGCCACCATCAACAACATCGTGGTCACCCTGGCGTCCCAGCCATAGGTGCATTTGCGTGCTTTCTATCATCGGTGCATTTGCGTGCTTTCTATCATCGACAGGCTACTACCACATAGTTGTACCACGTATCCAATTATAGGCAAAAGACATCCGCCCAACATAGAGGCACACCCGATTGAGCATGGAAGAGCGCCTTTGTTGCTGAGAGGTACTTGGGTCATGTTTGATGTTTAGGCATGCATGCTTGTTGTCAAGAGCCATTCGGTGTAAATAATGGATTTTTTAAGTATATTCCACTCTTTATAATATCATCACATTGTAATCCTCCCTATCGCCTCTCTTTCTGTCACTCGCGCCTACTCTTTTCCATATGCGAGTGTGTTCCTCTATTTGACGCTAAAGGTGGATGCTCAGTTGAACCAATTTAGAAATGTTGTTGTTACATTTTGGTAGTATTCTTACCTTTAGCGTCAAGAGACTAACGCACTCGCAAACCGAAAAGGACAAGGTGTGAAGTGATCGAATGAGAAGAGAACCACCTATTTAGATGTTAGTGCACCTGGGTGAAGCCTCGGTGTTAGCACATATGCACATACAAAGGCCCATCAAACAATCCAAAGCCCAAGTATGAAGCCAACACATCGAGACCTTATATCCCTAGCTTTCCTTGTGCTCACTAGATCTCTATCATGTCTCGACCACCGCCTCTGCCAGTTCTTGTCCCAAATCTATATCTTGTCTCCTATAGATTTTGCATCGCACGACCTCACGCGACATTGCACTACCACCGGCCACCTCCGCCTATATCCCTTCCTTCGCCACCATTAGCAACGTCATAGTCACCCCGACATCCCAGCTATAGATGGATTTGCATCTCTTCTATCACCAACGGGCTACTATCACATAGTTGTACCACGTATCCCCTACTAGGCAAAACCCATCCGGCTAGTGCAGAGGCACACCCTCATGAGCACGGAAGAGTGCCTTGTTGCGTTGAGGTACCGGGCTATGTTTGATGTTTAGGCATGCGTGCTTCTTTTCAAGAGACATTCGATGTAAATAATGGATTTTCAAAAACATATATATTTCACTCTTTATAATATCACATTTTCATCCTCCCTCTTGCCTCTCTTTCACCCACTCGCGCCTACACTTTTCCATATGCGAGTGTGTTCCTCTCTTTGACGCTAAAGGAGGATGCTCTAGTTGAAACATTTCAGAAATGTCGTTGTTTCATTTTGGTAGTATTCTTACCTTTAATGTCAAGAGATGAACGCACTCGCAAACCGAAAAGGACAAGGTGTGAAGTGATCATATGAGAAGAGAACCACCTGTTTAGATGTTCGCGCACCTGGGCGAAGCCTAGGTGTTAGAATATACACACATTCAAAGGGCCATCAAACAATTGACAGCCCAAGCCTAAAGCCAACAAACCAAGACCTCATATCCTTAGGTTTCCTATATGCTCAATAGATCTCTATCCCGTCTTGACCCCCCCGCCGCCGCCGGTTTTTTGTCCTAAATGTGTATCTAGTCTCCTATAGATTGCCGATCGCATGACTTTATGCGACATTGCACCCCCACTGGCTACCTCCGCCTGTGTCCCCTCCTTTGCCACCATCAGCAACATCATGGTCACCCCAGCTTCCCAGCCATAGGTGGACGGATTTGCGTGCCTTCTATCATCGACGGGCTACTACCACATAGTTGTACCACGTATCCCCTTATAGGCAAAAGACATCCACCCAACACAGAGGCACACCCGATTGAGCATGGAAGAGCGCCTTGTTGCACAGAGGTACTGGGTCATGTTTGATGTTTAGGCATGCATGCTTGTTGTCAAGAGCCATTCAGTGTAAATAATGGATTTGTTTAAGTATATTCCACTCTTTATAATATCATCACATTGTAATCCTCCCTATCGCCTCTCTTTCTGCCACTCGCGCCTACTCTTTTTCGTATGCGAGTGTGTTCCTCTATTTGACGCTAAAGGTGGATGCTCCAGTTGAACCAATTTAGAAATGTTGTTGTTACACTTTGGTAGTAGTATTCTTACCTTTAGCGTCAAGAGACGAACGCACTCGCAAACCGAAAAGGACAAGGTGTGAAGTGATCGAATGAGAAGAGAACCACCTATTTAGATGTAAGTGCACCTGGGTGAAGCCTCGGTGTTAGCACATACGCACATACAAAGGCCCATCAAACAATCTAAAGCCCAAGTATGAAGCCAACACATCGAGACCTTATATCCCTAGGTTTCCTTGTGCTCACTAGATCTCTGTCATGTCTCGACCGCCGCCTCTGCCAGTTCTTGTCCCAAATCTATATCTTGTCTCCTATAGATTTTGCATCGCACGACTTCACGCGACATTGCACTACCACCGGCCACCTCCGCCCGTATCCCTTCCTTCGCCACCATTAGCAAAGTCATAGTCACCCCGACGTCCCAGCTATAGGTGGATTTGCATGCCTTCTATCACCAACGGGCTACTATCACATAGTTGTACCACGTATCCCCTACTAGGAAAAACCCATCCGGCTAGTGCAGAGGCACACCCTCATGAGCACGGAAGAGTGCCTTGTTGCGCTGAGGTACCGGGCTATGTTTGATGTTTAGGCATGCGTGCTTCTTTTCAAGAGAAATTCGATGTAAATAATGGATTTTTAAAAACATATATATTTCACTCTTTATAATGTCACATTTTAATCCTCCCTCTTGCCTCTCTTTCACCCACTCGCGCCTACACTTTTCCGTATGCGAGTGTGTTCCTCTCTTTGACGCTAAAGGTGGATGCTCTAGTTGAAACATTTCAGAAATGTCATTGTTTCATTTTGGTAGTATTCTTACCTTTAATGTCAAGAGATGAACGCACTCTTAAACCAAAAAGGACAAGGTGTGAAGTGATCATATGAGAAGAGAACCACCTGTTTAGATGTTCGCGCACCTAGGCGATGCCTAGGTGTTAGAATATACACACATACAAAGGGCCATCAAACAATTGAAAGCCCAAGCCTAAAGCCAACAAACCAAGACCTCATATCCTTAGGTTTCCTATATGCTCAATAGATCTTTATCCCGTCTTGACCCCTGCCGCCGCCGCCAGTTTTTGTCCTAAATGTGTATCTAGTCTCCTATAGATTGCCGATCGCATGACTTTATGCGACATTGCACCCCCACTGGCCACCTCCGCCCATGTCCCCTCCTTCGCCACCATCAGCAACATCATGGTCACCCCAGCTTCCCAGCCATAGGTGGATTTGTGTGCCTTCTATCATCAGTGGGGTACTGTCACATAGTTGTACCACATATCCCCTTATAGGCAAAAGACATCCACCCAACACAGAGGCACACCCGATTGAGCATGGAAGAGCGCCTTGTTGCGCAAAGGTACTGGGTCATGTTTGATGTTTAGGCATGCATGATTGTTGTCAAGAGCCATTCAGTGTAAATAATGGATTTGTTTAAGTATATTCCACTCTTTATAATATCATCACATTGTAATCCTCCCTATCGCCTCTCTTTCTGCCACTCACGCCTACTCTTTTCCGTATGCGAGTGTGTTCCTATATTTGACGCTAAAGGTGGATGCTCCAGTTGAACCAATTTAGAAATGTTGTTGTTACATTTTGGAAGTATTCTTACCTTTAGAGTCAAGAGACGAACGCACTCACAAACCGAAAAGGACAAGGTGTGAAGTGATCGAATGAGAAGAGAACCACCTATTTAGTTGTTAGTGCACCTGGGTGAAGCCTATGTGTTAGCATATATACATATACAAAGGCCCATCAAACAATCCAAAGCCCAAGGACGAAGCCAACACATCGAGACCCTATATCCCTAGGTTTCCTTGAGCTCACCAGATCTCTATCATGTCTCGACTGCCGCCGCTGCCAGTTCTTGTCCCAAATTTGTGTCTAGTCTCCTATAGATTTTGCATCGCATGACTTTATGCGACATTGCACCCCCACCGGCAACCTCCGCCCATGTCCCTTCCTTCGCCACCATCAACAACGTCATAGTCACCCCGGCGTCCCAGCTATAGGTGGATTTGCATGCCTTCTATCACCAACGGGCTACTATCACATAGTTGTACCACGTATCCCCTTCTAGGAAAAACCCATCCGCCTAGTGTAGAGGCACACCCTCATGAGCATGGAAGAGTGCCTTGTTGCGCTGAGGTACCAGGACATGTTTCATATTTAGGCATGCATGCTTCTTGTCAAGAGACATTCGATGTAAACAATGGATTTTTTAAAAACATATATATTTCACTCTTTATAATATCACATTTTAATCCTCCCTCTTGCCTCTCTTTCTGCCACTCGCACCTAATATTTTCCGTATGCAAGTGTGTTCCTCTATTTGACGCTAAAGGTGGATTCTCTAGTTGAAACAATTTAAAAATGTCGTTGTTAGATTTGGTATTATTCTTAGCTTTAGCGTCAAGAGACGAATGCACTCGCAAACCGAAAAGGACAAGGTGAGAAGTGATCGAATAAGAAGAGGACCACCTATTTAGATGTTCGCGCACCTAGGCGAAGCCTAGGTGTTAGCATATACACACATACAATGGGCCAACAAACAATTCAAAGTCCAAGTCTAAAGCCAAGAAACCGAGACCTCATATCCTTAGGTTTCCTATATGCTCAATAGATCACTATCCCGTCTTGACCACTACCGCCGCCACTAGTTCTTGTCCCAAATGTGTATGTAGTCCCCTATAGATTGCCGATCGCATGACTTTATGCGACATTGCACACCCACTGGCCACCTCCGCCCATGTCCCCTCCTTCGCGACCATCAACAGCGTCATGGTCACCCCACCCCAGCGTCCTAGCCATAGTTGGATTTGCGTGCCTTCTATCACCGACGGGCTACTATCACATAGTTGTAAGAAACGCCAACAATCACCCCCAATCGATGGGTAGACGAAAAGGGTCAATCAATGTTTAGAGACTTACTTAAGATGCTTTGTACATGCTTGTCCAACTCAATGGAAACAGTGGCTCTCATTGGCTGAATCCTGGTATAATAGTTGTTATCATTCTTCCCTTAAGGCCACTCCATTTGAGATTCTGTATGGTCAACATCCCAGACATTTTGGAGTTGATGTGGTTGAGTCTTGTGCTATTCGATGTGGCGGTATGGCTGTAACAAAGAAGTACAATGGTTAAGCTACTACGGCAAAACAACTTGTCGAGCTCGGCATAGATAGAAAACGCAGCCGGACAAGTTGGAGATTGATCTATCTTAAGCTATAACCTTATGTACAGACTTCAGTGGCTACTAGATCATCTCACAAGTTACCATTCAAGTACGTCGGTCCTTTTCAAATTCTAGCTAAAGTGGGACCAGTGGCTTACAAATTGTTGCTGCCTCAATCATCAAGCATCCACCCAGTGTTTCATGTATCTCATCAGCTCAAGCAAGCCTTGCCACCCCTAACTGAAGTCTCATCTGCTTTACTAGGTTCACTTGAGTTTGATGCTTTCAGGTATCCTGTGCAAGTTCTTCAGCGTCGACTCAAACCCCAAGGCAATACTCTTGTCTCTGAAGTATTGATCAAGTGGTCATCGTGGCCGACAACAATGGCTACCTGGGAGCTGGAGGAAGAATTGAAGCGCTAGTTTCCTACTGCACCGGCTTGGGGACAAGCCGGTTCTCAAGGGGGGAGGAATGTCAGGACCTTGCCAAGCAAGACCACGGTGTCATCGTCGTCTACGCAAGAAGAGTTGGCGGGAGATTCAAAAACTAAATCCTCGCACTACCGCTCGCGCTACCGTCTATGCAAGAAGACCCCACGACCACGCCGAGGACCCTCGCACTACCGCTCGCGCCGAGGCTCGAGGTTCCCTTGCCAGGTATCTGCGTGCCGCCACCGCTACGCTCGGGCGGCCTCGCCTAGCCACCGAAGAAGGGAGAGAGAGGTCACCGTTGGTCGGGCCGCCGCCGCTGCATCGGAAGAGGTCGCCCGGCACCGCCACCACGACGCGGCGCTCACCCGGTGTCGCCAGCGTCGTGGGAGAGGCGCCGTCCCACGCCGTAGCACCAGCGTACTGGGGACCGCCCTCATCGGTGGGCGCGGCCACCACCGCTATGGCCGAGGGCCGTGGAGTCGAGGCGAGCCGAAAGATCGGGACGAGAAACGAACGGATCCAGCCATGGAGGTCATGGATCCGCTCGTGACGCCGCCCGGCACGTCGGTAGGCCACCGGTGCCGTGGTTGCCGCGCTAGTGCGAGCAACGGCATGCCGCCGTGTGCTCGTAAGCCTTGTGCCGGGCTCCCTTGCCGGAGGGGCGGCGCCGTCGCCCGGAAGTCTTGGCGTCCGTGGCTTGCCCCCCCCAGCCGCCAAGAGAAAAGGAAAAGGGAGGAGGAGCATGTGTGGATTCACGAGCTTGGGTTGGGGATGCACACCATTTTTTTTTCAGAGAAGAGATGAGCGCGGTATATATTTGGTGGATGAGGTGGGGGTGTTTCTATAAAAACTGCTGGCGGGTGGGTAAACGCAAAATAGCCACGACTGACAGTCTCTTTTTGTTGTCGTCTCCCCATTGGCCGGCTCTTTTTGTTGTCGTCTCCCCATTGGCCGGCTCTCAACTATTGGTGGGAGTTGGAGGGTAGCAGGATTGGGCCCACCCACTCAATGGATGTTGGCTGCGCGGGGCTGCCGGCGGGGACGTTCTTGCAAAGTGCGCTGCGGGGTGTCGACCGTAAAAGCGCCCACGATTTCAGAATCTTCTCTTCTTCGGCCGAAGGATCTTGACAATCAAGGGGCGGACCGCAAAAAAAAAAAAAAAATGGCATGAGCGAGGGCCTCTCTGGGCGGTTGCGCGATTTCACGAGAATCAAAGGGCGTGCTTGCACGGGGCCGTACAAAAGTTTTCGGTGGGGCCAAAACAGAGCAGCGCCGCTGATCTGCGGCATCTGACGGCTAAAAAAAATGGGGACGACGTGGATAGGCTCGGGCCGCTGAGTCCTGAGGTTCTTCTAAAATGTCCTTTCACCACTCATCTTCATCGCCTCGCAATCACGGCATGGTGTGGTAGTAGTATATACTTGTGACAACCAGCTTGTCGGTGCAATAAATATTTGAGAAAATAAGACTGGTCAATTATCAATAACATGTGTTCTGACCATGGCGGATGTGAACAACATCATATCTGTTGACACATGCGGGAGCTCACCTGACGATAACGTTCTTCATGGGCGTGGAGGGGTCATCATATCTTCCGAGAGGTGCGTTTAATATGAAACATGGAAGAATAAATACGCAAAATAATCGGTTATAATTTATTAATTATTTTTCGTTATACTCTTTGTAGTATGAATTATGACAGATTTTTCATTTTGTCTTGCGAAATTTATTTTTAAATTGCAATATCTACAACAAACTACATCTATTTTTTTAATAGCCAGTAATCTAGCTTTTCAATAAATATCCAATTGTTCTTGTTTTTCTTAATGAGCCATGTTAGAATAGAATTGTATCGGTTGGATGTTGCATTTTTCTTTTCTTGAAAATTAGAAGTGCACCATCAAAAGATATGAAGTTTAGAAACATAGCATCTTAAAAAAAAAGTTACCGCTGAAAACATGGTGTGAAAGAATTGCAAATGGCATGCAGCTAAAGATATTTTTTTATGGTGTCCAGCTTGTCGCCATTGAACTATGTGAATTTCAATTTCGAAAACCCATGAACTAAATATGTTCCTGTCATTGGTGCTTAGAGCCTTAGACGGGCCGTGCCCTGCCATGTCGTGCAGCCCATTTGGCCACGTGAACTACAGGTACGTATTTACTCCTAGTCCCAATCCCAGGTGGGTAGACGACAAACCTCCTGAGCCCGCGCTACCCTCCCCGTCCGGTTTCACTACAACATGAATAGTAAGTACGGACACGGACCAGCAGAAGAAAAAAAGGTGAACGGTGTAAAATTGTTCAAAAAATAATCCAAGTACAGAGGGGCAATAATATATTAACCATGACACAAAAAAAATATTATATGACACAAAATAAAAAGAAGGTGAACAATGTCATCTAAAATTATTAGCATTTATGTCTCAAAATAAAATTATTATAAAATATATTTCATAATCAATCTAAACTGTACTTATTTTGTCTCATACGTTATTTTTTCATATAGTTTTAGTCAAAGTTTGTGATGTTTCACTTCAAATGTCAGGAATTGGGAGTAATCGGAATCTCGAGCAACGACGAAAAATCATCGTCCTGCTCACCTGGTCCATTTAAAGGGAAGACCCAGGTCAACCATTGCACACGGTGCTGGTGCTGGTGTTGTATTCTTCGGTCGGAAACCCTTTCACATGCCATAAGCAAAAAGGAACAATATATAGTATAATGGTCCTCACCAAACCCAGCCTTCATCATTCTAAAGAGCACAGAACCATGCAGCAAGAGCATTGAAGCGCCTCAACTTTCCTCAGCTAGCCATGCACATGCAGCTTCCTCTCCTCTTCACCTGGTGGTGTCTCTGCCTCACCGCAACAACCAACGCCGATGACCTCATGTTCCCAATCAAAACCGAGTGCTCGGACAACCTCAACTACACGCGCGGCAGCGCGTTCCAGGCCAACCTCGACGCGATCCTCTCCTCCCCTGCCAGACGCCGCGGCCGCGTCCTCCGGGTTCGCCGAGAAGAACGCCACCGGCGGCGCCGCGCCCGACAGGGCGTACGGCCTCGCGCAGTGCCGCGGAGACGTCGCCGCGTCGGACTGCCGCTCCTGCCTCAACGACACGGCGCATGAGATGGCCAGCGCGTGCCCGGGCCAGAAGAACGCCATGGTCATCCACGAAGGCTGCATGCTCCGCTACTCCAACGCGAGCTTCTTCGGCGAGCCCTACACGTCCGATCCGATCTTCCAGCTGTCGAGCCTCCAGAACGTGACGACGCAGCCGGAGCGGTTCATGTCGCTGCTCGGCGCGCTGATGAGCAACCTCACCACCAAGGCTGCCTACGGGTCCCCGCGCAGGTTCGCCGCCGGCGAGGTCCAGCAAACTAGCTTCGCGACGCTCTATGGCTTGGCCCAGTGCACGCGGGACACAAGCGCCGCAAACTGCAAGCTGTGCCTCGCGATTCTAGTAGATGCGATTCCCAAGTGCTGTGACGGGAAGCAGGGCGGCCGGATCTTCTCGCCGATCTGCCAGCTCCGGTTCGAGATTTACCCCTTCTACGACGCCTTGGCAGCCCAGGAGGCTATGTCAGCGCCGGCGCCCCAAGTCAATGGCAGCGACCTTCCCGGCCCACGAAACACTAGTAAGTCTTTAGCATTTCCTCGTACTATTTATTAAGTATCATTCTGGAAGTTGGACTACCACCACTACAGTGGACCCCAAACCCAAAGTCATACGCGTGCATTCCAGCGATGCGAAGTCATACGCGTGCACTCCAGCGATGTGTTGACAAACTCGCCAGTGTCAGCGTGACTTAGATATGTCGAAAAACTGTTTTGACTACTCCATTTTCGAGGAGGACTACCGAACACATTTTTAAATTAGTACTCTCTTCGTTCTAGATTATAAGATACTGTAAGTTCTGCAATGTTTTTCTAGAAAATTTGTCTCATAGTACAATAAGATGTCATTTTTGCTATAATTTTTGTCGTACATATGCACTTGAATCTATGTGCACATAAATTTGTTTTTTTCATGTGTTTTTTCCAAAAAATGGTTTTACATCTCAACTTTTGCATGTCACACCATATGTCGATGAACTATAGATGTGCCAAGTTTTCAAATTGTTTTTAGTTATCCAAGTATATTTTTAATTGTTTTTATGTTTCCATCGAGGACCTTGTATTTCCTCTAGTTAGCTAACAACTAGTTAAAGTCTTGACAAAATTAGCCTTCATGTTTGTATTTATTAGAACTGATTTTAGTTACTCCCTTCATTCCAATTTAGAAGTCATTCTAAAAATCTTAGAGAGTCAGAGCATCTAAAGTTTAACCAAAATTATAGAGAAAATTATAGAGATTCTGTGACATAAAATAGGTAAACTATAAAAATATAATTAACAAAGAATCTAATGATACTCAGTTGACATTCTAAATGTTTTTTTTTTTTTTTTTTTTGAAAAAACAGAAATCCTAAGTGTTATTATCTTATCATATAAATTTGATCAAACTTCATATGCTTTAACTTTCTAAGATTCTTAGAAAATTTGAGATGGAGGGTGTAATTTTTAGCTACCTAGCAATTAACTCTTGCATCTAAACGGACCCTTACTCTAAATACACATATCACATATGGATTGGAGGGGTTTTTTCTTCTAAGTATGCCCAAAAGAGGTCAAGAATATCAGATCATCTGATCTAACTTCAGTGTTTTTCAAAAAGTGTGTTAGTCATCTATAACACCTATATGAGAAGCCCCCACTAATGCATCAGTAGCGGGTCCCATAATCCTAGAGTTGCACAAATTGGAGATCCCCAATAAGTGATTTTCCTGGCTTCTCATTAATCCATGCCACGCTCACCACTACGGGTTTTAGCTGCCTTGACTCCTGAGCTCCCCACTAATGCATGCATGCAGAAACTTCCCAACTAGCTAGTAGCCACCACACATGCATCCAGATTTAGGAGGTCTCTGGCCTACCCAGTACAATCTTTGCCTATAAAATGAATCCTCCATCAAGGGCTGTCAGTAGGTGTGGACGGCACAGCGAAAAGCGGAATCGAGATAGTTGGAGACCGCAAACCAGACGGAGGCCGGCTTTCCTTTCTCTAGCGCGATGCCGCGAGCGACGACACGACCTTCTCCGCGGCGATGGGCTCTCCGTCCAGCAGCGATCCACGATAGCACCTCAGGGAGGGTGGCGGCGTGGAGGTGGATGAGGCGGCACAGCAGCAGGTTGGGAACTAGGTCGGTGGACGTCAGTGGCAGCTTCGTGGCCAGGCAGGTGCGGTGGCCGGAGTCGAGCCAGCGTTGTATGGATGTGCGGATGTACGTGGTGCCGATGGGGAAGCTGACTGGTGACCGCATCACCTCCAGCGGGGTCTCGAGCACCGGAACGCTACCGGCGTCGGCGGTGTCGCGGCCATCACAAGTGGTTCCGACGGCCGGATCTGGCCGGCACCCTTCAATGAGTGGACGAGAGCACACGACACGCCCGTAGGTTTTTCCTTTTTCAAGTATTTACATATAATCTTTTTTCGTAATTGGTTAATTTCAAGGTGCAACTATTGCCGTTTGATATATGTCGTTTTGCAGGTATAGTTAAATCATATTGTTTTGTGATGTATTTCCGTACATGCATTATCAATATCATAGATATTAACATTCAATTCTATCTTATTCTTTTCGAATACCCGCAGCAACGCGGGAAATTCTCCTAGTTATGATGACATTTATCACCAGATCACGAAAATATTATTATTATTATTTTTTTTTGCGATAAGGAAAAAAATCAACATTTATGTCCAAATGCTTCAAAAGTCATGTCTGATTGGTTAAGTATAACGGTTTCCAGCCAATCTAACAATTCGTTTCATTGTACAGTTTATTAATAATGATGAGGAAAGTTTAATTTAAATGCACGGTGGTGGACTTCCATCCCATCCAACAATCGCAGAACAAGAAAAAGCTTTCCATCTAGATCCAAATAATGTGCTATGGCTTTCCATATATAGTTGTCAACTATAGTATTACAAATGCTGTTAAAAAGCATGATAGTTACCTAAAAAAAAAGCATGATAGTTTCAACAGTTTGGTTCAAAAGATGAGTCATTCTCGGTGAAGGTTAGTTGATGAAATAGCTTCTGTCTTGATTGTCGGTGCAGGAAATAATAGCACAGCACTTATTGCAGTCTCAGTTCTTGCTGCTGTCACGATGCTATTTCTGCTGTTATTTGCTGCCTATAGGTTCAAGAACAGAAAACCACACCAGCAAGTGCAGATAGTAAGAGACGGTAAGTATACTTAAACGTTGTTAGCTATCAGGAGAGAACATTGTGGTGCAACCTTCATTCAGGCTTGGCTCTTCCGTTTTCTCTTTGTTAGAATTTATATATATGAATAAGTTCCCCTAAAATTCATATGAAGAAATTCTGATAAATCTCAAAGGCCCAATATTTGTGTTCCCTAATGGGCTTTATTGTTTCAGCCCATGAGTAAAAAGGTGCAATATCAATTAGTACCATATTGCTGTTGATGTGGAGGTAGGGAGTTTTCCTCCCTATATATTTGTACCAAGCCTTTCGGGAATAGACACAACATAATAACTACAATTGGGAGTTTCAATTAGAAAATCCTAAAGTAGTAAAATAGTATTTTCCTCTTCTCGCTGCTTCTTGCCGCCAAGTCTCAGCCCGATCGTTCGCGTGCACCGGCGGCCGAGGCGAAGCAGGTCTCTCGAAACCGTCGTCTTTTGCGATCCTGCGCACGGGAGAAGGCGAATAAGGTTTTTGGGAAGCGCTCTTCGCGCGACTGCTCCCGATCTTCATCATGGCTCATCTTCCGGGAAGGACACGCGGAGGACCGTCCCAGCGCCGTCTTCATCGACAACTTCTTCGACTTCTTTAGCAGCCGCCGATAGATGACAACGACTTGGAGGTCGCCAAGACGCTGAACCTCTCCATTACGTTGTCCTCAACGTCAGCCAGATATTCTCAAGATCCAATCTTCATGTTAATCATGTATAATCTATCCAATCTATACGGTGTGCTAGTTGTGCTTACACCATCCAATCTATCTGGTGTGCTAGTTGTGCTTACACTTGCTATGATCTTGGTATGCTATTTGTTGTTGAATCTTGTTATGATCTATGATATGCATTTATGCTATGCTATGATTAGTGTAATGCTTTTATGCTATGCTAGTATGCTTCGCATGCTCTATCTAGTAGATTTGTTTGTCATGATTTATATTATGGAATTAATCTAGAAATTGCCTAATATTTCAACACTCTTATCAAATATCAATAGGACATGGAGCTGAGGAAGAAATGAGAAGTTCCGAGTCTCATACCTACGACCTGAGTACTCTGCGAGCTGCAACTGACAACTTTTCCGAAGAAAATAAGCTTGGCGAAGGAGGGTTTGGGCCAGTCTACAAAGTAAACTTAATCCTGGAGCCTGAAAATTAGTGCCTTATAGTGGTCTTTCTTACAAGGCCGGCATGCCTTCTCACAAAATATCTGATGGTCCAATCTCATCTCAATGTTGTTCAGGGTACCCTACCAAATGGGCAAGTTATTGCAGTGAAGAGACTATCCAGAACTTCGCAACAAGGGCATTTGGAGATGAAGAACGAGGTTGTCCTAGTTGCAAAGCTCCAACACAAGAACTTGGTGCGGCTGCTCGGCTGCTGCATCGAGGAAGACGAGAAGCTCCTCGTCTATGAGTTCCTCATCAACAAGAGCCTCGACAAGATCCTTTTCGGTGCTTGCTTGACAATAGTCCTTGCATGCCTGTCCACTATATATGTCCTTTTGGTTCGGTAAAAAAAAAATGTCCTCTTGTTTACTGATGAGTGAACTCAACTTTTAGATCCTATAAGGCAGCAGGAGCTAAGCTGGGGGCTGAGGTACAAGATCATCGAAGGAATTGGCCGAGGGCTCCTCTACCTTCACGAGGACTCGAGGCTGACGATCATCCACCGTGATCTCAAGCCAGGTAACATCTTGCTTGATGCGGACATGAATCCTAAGATCTCAGACTTCGGCTTGGCAAAGCTGTATGACATCGCCTTGAGCGTGGCAAACACAAGCCGGATAGCTGGTACATAGTAAGTTTGGTCTCCAAATTCTTCTATAACCATGCCACACATGTTTTTTTTTTTTTTGATGAAAATGCCACACGTGTTATTACCAATATCATGTAGATATGTGGCGATTTGTACGTACCTTCTAACTTACCATGTCTTCGAGATGCAGTGGATACATGGCGCCGGAGTACGCCGTGCGCGGCAGCTTCTCCACCAAGTCTGACGTTTATAGCTACGGCGTACTTGTCCTAGAGATCATCACGGGCCGGCGACCAGCAGAAAATCTCATAAACTTTGTAAGTTGCAACCTGCTTTGAATTAGAACACGGATTGCAGTTTATTAGTCCACTTATTAACACTGCACTTGATAGAATCTTATGAAACTTAAGCGTCTATAAAGTTTATGACATATTTACTAGCAACAACTAATCAAAATTACTTATCTTTACACACTCTATATATATTTATTTTCTACAACTATAAAGATGTAGAATACTCCAGCACTACCACTTTGATATACACTATGTTGACAGCTAAGGTTTTTAAAAATTCTAAAATTTGAATTCAAAATCTAAGAACTTAAAATGGACATTTTTATTATCTTTCATAATAGTAAATTGGGGTAACCATAAAAATATAGAAAAGATCAAATGACTCCGTTGTCGATCATTTTGAATATCTTTAATAATAAGTAATTAGGTTAAATACGAAGAAATAGAATTTCGCAAAAAAAAAAAAGAAGAAATAGAAAAGATCGAATGACTACGCTATCGATGATGGTTCAACTCTAATAAATGGATGGTTCGATGTTTCTTATTTATTAAATGGATTAGATTTTTTCTAAACTTGTCTTGCGCTATGATGGTTTCTGCGGTGAGAAGCCGGCTGATTCTGTTTTGTTGTGAGAGAAAAACACTATACCATAATTGAGAAGCGAATAGAGCATCGAGGAAGCATATTACTGAATTACTCTACCAGTAATGAAATGAACGGAGAACTAATCAATTCTGATCGTGTGTGGCACGAGCAGGTTTGGGGACAGTGGAGCCGTCAGAACGTGTCTCAGCTGCTCGAGGCATGCCCAGCCGATGGGCCAGGGCCGCAGGAGATGTTGAGGTGCATCCACGTCGGGCTGCTCTGCGTCCAGGAGGACCCACGACTTCGGCCGAGCATGGCGTCCGTCGTCATCATGCTCAACAGCCGCTCCATCACTCTGCCCATCCCCACGGAGCCGGCCTTCGTGAGCCCAGGCGAGGCGAGGGCGGCTGCTCCGGACCCGTCGATCAACGAAGGCTCTGTCTCTGACTTGGAACCTCGTTGATGATCCTGCTGACGTCAATGAATCATGGCCATTGTTCTTGTTGAAGTTACGCGAGTAGTCTTCGTGTATTTCTTGTTAAATGACGCGAACAAGCCTCTAGTCTAGTGCTTAGAGCTCCTCAGTGGACAAATTTATGAACTACACGCGGTGGCAACGTGTTCCAGGCCAATCTCGACGCCCTCCTCGGATCCCTGCTCGCTGCCGCCGCGGCGTCCACGGGGTTCGCCACGAACACCACCGGGAGCGCGCCCGACCAGGCGTACGGCCTCGCGAGGTGCCGTGTGTCGACGTGAACGCGTCGGACTGCCCCGCGTGCCTCGACGGCTGGTTGGACGCAGGACATCCACGCTCGTCTACGACGCGTGCCAGCTGCGGCACTCCAACGCGAGCTTCTTCGGCGCCATCGACACACCGATGGTGGTCTGGTTGGCGAACCCGCAGAACGCGACGCAGCAGGAGCAGTTCATGGCGCGGCTCGGTGCGCTTATATCATGGGCAACGTCACTGCGAGAGGGCGGCGTACGGGTCCCCGCGGCGGTCGGCTCCGCTGCGGTGATGCCCTTCGTGAACGTCTACGGCATGGCGCAGTGCACGCGGGACCTCGCCGGCGACGACTGCAACCGCTGCCTTACCGGCGCCGTCTCGTTCATCCTGGACTGCGGCGACGGCAGGCATCCTGTACCCGATCGAGCTTCTCCATCCAGTTCGAGGTGTACGGTCACGGTGTACCCGTTCTACAACGCCCAGGCTGCCGAGGCGGCGATGTCGCCGGCACAGACACCACTACCGGGAGGAGGAGGATCCGTGGACGGCAGCGACCAGTCGGGCCTAGGAAAAAAAGCAGCGAGTCCGTGCAAGGTCTCAGGTCCTGTCACTTTCCTTACGCTTACGCGTTTGATAGTTGATGCTGTGGCTCCTAACTGCGATCGCTCGCGCAGCGGTATCTGTTGGTGACGTCGCCGTCCCCGTGGAGATCCTGGGTTGCGTTGTTTCCACAGGGTCCATGTGAAATGGTAAATAAACTTGAATTGTATCACCACATTTTTTTTCCTTGTGTTCGGTCAAAAAAAACATTTTTTTTCTTCTGGTTTTTTCGGTATATGAACTTGATATAAGAACTGGGCCAACTGGCCAACGGGCAACGAGAGACCACTTGCTACTTTCTTGTTTTGGGGCATTTTCGTTTCAATCTTTGCGTCTTGACTGGATAGAAATGGCAACTTCCTCTCGTAGATATTTCAATTCATAGGATTAGAATTTTGCACGGCGACAATAGTTGAATTGTGACCTGCAGGGAGTAATCGCTCGAGGAAAAAAAAAAGTAATCGTAGTGAGGACGTCCATCACCCATGTCCCACGCCTGCTGTTGTTCTTCTCGACTTGCTGGTGTCTTGACTAGGCTAAAGAGTTAATCCCTCCGTCCCAAAATGTTTGTCGCTTTTCGGTTTTCGTGCCACAACTTTGACTTGATTTATATAAAATACGTGCAACATTTATATCTTCAAATAAATTTGTTAAAAAACTAGGTTCAAAGATCTTTCTAATGATACTAATTATGTATGATAAGTATTAATACTTTTTAATCTATAATTTGTTAAAGTTGTTTCTCGGGAAGTGACGGCGTAAGTGACAAGTTGAACAAACGGAGTGAGTAGTTGAATGTACTTGCTGGTGTCTTGACTAGGCTAAAGAGTCGGTTGATTGTTTCCACCCATACTTCTGAAAGGCTTGAATAAAAACGCACTTTTCCTGAAATATTTGTTTTGTTGCCGCAATGGTTGTAGACCCGTTTCGCCTGAAATATCTGTTCGGCTTGGCCAAGCTCTTCGACATCATCGACTCTATTATTGGAAACACTGGCCACATTGCCGGAACATAGTAAGTGATTAGTGTTTTGGAGCATCCAATCCAATCTTCAACCGTGGCAGATATAGGACGAGGACGAAGTGGGCTAAATAATAGAAGTTTAGAGTTAGAATTAGAGACTTGGAGAAATAGTAATTTAATGGATAAATCGGGGTAAGGGGGCTTGAGCCCCCCTCCCCAGCCCCTTTAAATCCGCCCCTGATTTTTGAAACGCATTAATGCATGTTAAACGTATTCCAAATGCGTCACGTGTTTCTTAAACCATATAGATGTCCGTGCGTTGTAACGGGAGCACATGTCGCGATAACATTCCTAATTCCTAAAGGGGGATTGAGAGCTAGTAAGCTGACCGTGTGTCGTAGAGATGGAAAGATGATCAACGACTCAGATTGAAGGACCATATTCTTGTTGGTATTTGAATATCCTAATTCCTAATGGGGTTGAGTGCTCGACCAAAGTGTACATGCCGTAGAGATGCAAACCTGGAACACTAATTGGGACTGTTTACAGCGCAATAGAAGAGTGGAAGAAGCGAGAGAACATGTGTTCCAAGAATGAAATTTTATCAAAAGATGCTGGCAGATTCTAGTAATCTCTTATAATCGACAACTGGATTTTATGCAAAGCAAGCATGAACATTTCACCAACAACGCACTGGACAATATTATAGATTTCAAAACATTGGAGATTTCAGACATGGGACAAAGTATGAATTATCTAACTTGCCTGAGATTCTCGTTAAATGAGAAGATAGAAGACAAGCACTGATTATATACTACTTACTGTTGACTGAATTGCTTGAATCAACCAAAGGTGTTGAAATCTTTGATATTGAAAACTGTTAACTTAATAAGAAAAGACATCCCCACAACCTTGACAATTTCTCAATTCAGTTGGTCTAATGTGAATGCCTTTTCTAATCCCCCTGAATATGTTTGTTCAGTATTCACATAAATAATTGAAGAACGGCGAGGTATTTTGGATATGTATTGGGCACGTGTTTAAATGTGCACCAAATAATTGAAGAATGACGTGGAAATGTAGAACATGATTTTTTTAGAAGAAATTTTGCAGTGGAATGGACTAATTTGGAGCTAAGGTGTAAAAGTTATGGATTTCCAAAGTTTTTATATATATTATACTTTGGAAAATATTGATGGAATTTTGGAATAATGTAAATACATGGGTAGGATCTGGGGTGCACCTAGTTTATTTACAATTTTTTGGGGGATTTTCTTGGTGCAAGGAAAATGGTGTTTCACCCTTCTGTGTACACTTCCCTGATGACCGTAGCATTTTCTCCCTTTGTTACGTGGCTGTCGTGTGGGGCCCGATCAACAGTCTGGCTGGGCTCGTGCACCCAGTCCACTGTTTCATGGGCCGATTTAGGGTCACACCCCTTTCCTGTCTATGTTCCACATAGGCCAAGTCTATATAAGAGAAGAGGGGAGGGAAGTGGGTCATTGACGAGTGGGGTCTCCTGGAGGTGTGGTGCTGATTTCCATCCTCATCCCTCAGCCTAGGCACACGAAATACCGAACCGAATTTACCGAAACCAAAAAAATTGGTTCCAGGTTCGGTTCTAGCAAATTGAGACCGTTAAGTTTGTTGGTGGACATAAATCATATACTTAACGAGGTTTTCTATGAAAGTGATTATTAGATAGATAATAATTATCATATCTTGTTCCTGTTAAAATTTCGTAGCCATTGGTCTTATTGTTTACAATTGCCAGCTATAGTATTGGTGAGTGTTACATGATAAAGTGTCCATCAACAAATGGCGACCACTTTAGATGTCCTATGGAAAATTGCCCCTTTTCATTTCACATTGCTATCTACTATTGTTTACACGGAATTTCCCTCAATCTTTGTCCTATTTTTTAGAGTTTTAATCTCTCTCTCCTATTGTTTTCTTTCACATTTGTTTATCTAAAATTTACCCCCAATTTCTTCACATCATCTAGTAAATGCAGAAACATAATCAGTTCATCAAAACAAATGGTTGAACAAATCTGAAGCAACTAAACCATCTCATCGCAACCATCCTACGCACAATATACATCAAGCACATTGGCAAAGTGAATTTCGGACCACGTATCCCCTTATAGGCAAAACGCATCCGCCCAACACAAAGGCACACCCGGATGAGCACGGAAGAGCGCCTTGTTGCGCAGAGGTACTGGGTCATGTTTGATGTTTAGGCATGCATGCTTGTTGTCAAGAGCCATTCGTTGTAAATAATGGATTTTTTTAAGTATATTCCGCTCTTTATAATATCACATTTTAATCCTCCCTATCGCCTCTCTTTCTGCCACTCGCGCCTACTCTTTTCCGTGTGTGAGTGTGTTCCTCTCTTTAATGTTAAAGGTGGATGCTCCAGTTGAAACATTTCAGAAATGTTGTTGTTTCATTTTGGTAGTATTCTTAACGTTAGTGTCAAGAGATGAACGCACTCGCAAACCGAAAAGGCCAAGGTGTGAAGTGATTGAGTGAGAAGAGAACTACCTATTTAGATGTTAGCGCACCTCGGCGAAGCCTAGGTGTTATCATATACACACATAAAAAGGCCCATCAAAAAACCCAAATCCCATGTCTGAAGCCAACACACTAAGACCTTTTATCTCTAGGTTTCCTATGTGCTCACTAGATCTCTATCCAGTCTCGACCGCCGCCGCCGCCGCCTGTTCTTGTCCCAAATCTATATCTAGTCTCCTATAGATTTGCATCGCACGAGTTTATGCGACACTGCACCCCCCACCGGCCACCTCCACCCATGTCCCTTCCTCTACCACCATCACCAATGTCACAGTCAACCCTAGCGTCCCACTCATAGTTGGATTTGTGTGCCTTCTATCTCCGATGGGCTAGTATCACATAGTTGTACCACATATCCCTCGTTAGGCAAAACCCATCCGCCTAGCGCAGAGGCACACCCTGAGGAGCACGGAAGGGTGCCTTGTTGCGCAGAGGTACTGGGACATGTTTCATGTTTTGGCATGCATGCTTCTTGTCCGAGAGATTCAAAGTGTAAATAATGGATTTTTTTAAAAATATATATATTTCACTCTTTATAATATTACATTTTTATCCTGCCCTCGGCTCTCTTTTTTACCACTCACACCTACTCTTTTTCCATATGCAAGTGTGTTCCTCTATTTGGCGCTAAAGGTGGATGCTCCATTTGAAACAATTCAGAAATGTCGTTGCTATATTTGGTAGTATTCTTACCTTTAGCATCAAGAGATGAACGCTTTTCGCAAACCGAAAAAGGACAAGGTGTGAAGTGATTCGAATGAGAAGAGAACCACCTATTTAGATGTTAGGGTGAAGCCTAGTTGTTAGCATATGCACACATACAAAGGCCCATCAAACAATCCAAAGCCCAAGTCTGAAGACAACACCTATTTCAAGCATCTTTCTTTTATGTCAAAAGAGCATCGTTCATGGGTTTAAGGATCTTTCTTTTGGTTTCCAATTCAGACTACGTAAGCAGTGGTAGTCCCGTGAAGATGGCAAAGGAGGCTGGGGTTATAGAATCGTTTGCTGTAAATTCTGAATGCCCCTGCCCCAGCATCCTTTTTGCCTGATGAATTGGACCCTTCTGTTCTCGTGACATCATAGTGTCATGACATCATAGTGTTTTGTCAGTCACGCTTGAGCCCTTGGAGGTCCATGTTAAATTCATTCAAACGTTTCTCTTCTCTCCCCCTCCTTTTTTGTTTTCTGCACCCCAATGCCCTGCTGTTCTTATTTATCTCTAGCAGGTTAATGGCTTGTCGGATTCGGTAGTGGTGTGGCTTGTAATTTACAAAACACTATGATGAGTGAGGAATTAAGGTATAGATTTGATATAGAATTTGTGGATGCTTGTTAATATTGCTTGACTGATATCATGCTCTCTGATAGAAGTTAGGGTTTGGTAGAATACGCGGTGTATTACTCAGAGACCACAGTAGCGTACATATAGGCACGATGGGGAGCCGGATACGGCAGGCCCATGGGCCGTGTCATGTTTACATTCCAACACTCCCCCACAGTTAGAACTGGGAGCACCGCGAACATTCAGACTGTTCCTAAACTCGACGAAGACCGAAGTCGGAAGACCCTTGGTGAAGATATCCGCGTACTGGGATGTAGTGGGCACATGTAGAACACGAACTTCTCCAAGAGCGATACGGTCATGAACGAAGTGTAGATCAATCTCCACGTGCTTGGTCCGCTGGTGCTGAACGGGATTGGTAGATAGGTAAACAACACTTACATTGTCACAGTACACTATGGTGGCTCGGCGAAGAGGGCAATGGAGCTCATGAAGGAGTTGGCGCAACCAACACGCCTCCGCAACTCCATTGGTGACAGCGCGATACTCGGCCTCGCACTTTGGATCGAGAAACGAGGGTCGACGCCGACAACCGGGAGATCGATTGTCACCCAAGAACACACCGTAGCCAGAGGTACTGCGTTGAGTGTCGGAACAACCAGCCCAATCAGCATCAGAGTAGACTATAAGATCAGCAGGCGAGGTCTTGTGAAGGTGGAAACCAAGATCCAAGGTTCCCTGGATGTAGCGCAGGATGCGCTTCATGGCAATGAAGTGAGGCTCCTTCGGGTCATGCATATGGAGGCACACTTGCTGGACTGCATAAGCAATATCAGGGCGGGTGAATGTGAGATCTTCGAAGGGCACCAAAGAATATCTTGCGAAACCGTGTTGGATCAGCCACAAGAACACCATCCATGAACAACTTGGCCACGAGTATCAACAGGTGTGCTGCAAGGTTTGCATGCACTCATACCAGCACGCGCTAGAATGTCCAACATGTACTGTTTCTGGGACAGAAAGAGAGTATCAGCTCGGTGCTCAACTGATAAGCCCAAGAAGTGATGCAAAGGACCCATATCCGCCATCGAGAATTCCTGCTGAAGTGCGGCAGTAAGCTGCTGATGGAGTCTTGGAGATTAGGCCGTAAGGACAATATCATCCACATAGAGAAGCAGGAAGGCTGTATCACCACCACGACGGTAAATAAAGAGTGAGGAATCAGCCTTGGACTCAACAAGCCCAATGGAAAGCAATCCGAAGGTGCCATGCACGAGGAGCCTGCTTCAAGCCATATAGAGACTTGTTCAATTGACAAACATAATGAGGCCGAGAGGAGTCAACAAAACCTGCGGGTTGCTCAGAATAAAACTGTCTCATTGAGTGTCCCATGAAGAAATGCATTCTTGACATCAAGCTGATGAATCTGCCAGGAACGGGACAAGGCCAAGGTGAGCACAACCCGGACAGTGGCAGGCTTGACGACCGGACTGAAGGTTTCATCATAATCAACACCAGGGCGCTGAGTGAAGCCTCGGAGGACCCAACGAGCCTTGTAACGATCAAGAGAACCATCAGCTAGAAATTTGTGCTTGTAAATCCATTTACCCGTAACAAGATTGACTTTGGCGGACGAGGAACCAACTTCCGTGTGTCATTCGCTTGAAGCGCGTCAAACTCGGGCCTGCATTGCAGCTTCGCCAATGCGGATCGGTGAGCGCAGTGCGGAGTGTCTTCGGGGACGGGAGATACCACGGACGCATGAAGATTGAGCCGATTGGCCGGCTGCAAGAAGCCGGACTTCCCACGGGTGCGCATGTCGTGGTCATTGACGACCGGCACGACGGGCCGCGCGACGACACGCCCAGCCTGGCCGGGCAAAAACTGGGACAACGGGTCGCCCAGGGGGCGTGGGGCCGGACGAAGGGGGCTGAAGTCGGTGGTCGCGCCCGCGATCGGGCGCCGAGCCGGGCGGTCGGCGCTGTCTTTGGTGGTCGGTGCCCGCGTTGCGGGCTGGAGCGGGTGGTCGCACCGGCGCTGGAGCTGCCCGCGCGGGGCTGCCAGCGCTGGAGTCGCTGGTCGCGCCGAGCTGCTCACGCTCGGGCTGCCCGCGCTGGAGTCGGGCTCGACAGCGGGCAGTAGAGAGGCGCCAGACGAGGTACCTACAGCCACAGTGCTAAACCTCGGGGGTATAGCAGGAGTGTCATCATCGTTGAGGAAATCCAGCGTGTTAGGGTCCAGGGGGTGGTGGACATATCGGAGAAGGGAAAAACCGATTCATCAAACACCACATGGCGGGAGATGATGATCCGGTTAGAGTGAAGGTCAAGACACCGATAGCCCATGTGATCCGAGGAATAACCGAGGAAAACACATAACGATGAACGAGGAGATAATTTGTGGGTGGCAGTGGCAGATAAATTGGGGTAACACGCGCAGCCAAAAACACGAAGATGAGTGTAGTCTGGTTGGGTGTTATATAGAGCAAAGAACGGTGTAAGGCCGCCTAGGGTGGTGGTGGGGTGTCGGTTGAGAAGATAGGTAGCAGTGTGAAACAACGCAACCCAATAAGCCGGGGGTAGGCAGCCTTGAAAGAGCAACGAGCGGACAATATTATTTAGAGTGCGAAGAGCGCGCTCGGCTTTACCGTTTCTTTGGGAATTGTGTGGGCAAGACATGCGGAGTATGGCACCGTGGGAGAGGAAGAACGGGGAGCCGAGGAGTTGTCAAACTCACGGCCATTGTCGCCTTTGGACGGCCTTCACGGAAGTGCCAAACTGTGTGCGCACATGAGCAAAAAAAGTTAGAAATGGTGGAAAAAGTATCAGATTTAAGACGAAGTGGGAATGTCCAAGCATAATGAGAGCAATCATCAATAATAACGAGATAATATTTGTAACCGGACACACTGACAATAGGGGATGTCCAAAGATCACAATGTATTAAATCGAATTTATTTGTGGCACGGAATTGGAAGATCCAAAGGTAAACGAACATGACGACCAAGTTGACATGCATGGCATAGGTGATCATGTGTAGGTTTATTACAAGTGATGGCTGGGGAGGAGCTAATTAGCTTGGACAAAGCTTCGGAACCGATATGACCAAGACGACGATGCCACAGGGTCGACATCGCTGTGAGAGCTGGGGTGCTGGTGGTGGTGGTCGGAAAGAACGGGTAAAGGTCACCCGTGCTATTGCACCTGGCGATCACGCTCCGGGTTTGGAGGTCCTTCACAGAAAGGCCAAAGGGGTCAAACTCGATAGAACAATTGTTATCAATGGTAAAGCGACGAACTGAAATCAGGTTCTTAATAATGCTAGGAGACACTAAGACATCATTAAGAACTAGAGAACGACGCGAATGAGGAAATGAGTAAGACCCAGTGGAGATAATAGGTAACAAGGAACCATTACCGATGATAATCGAGGAAGGACCGGACAAAGAGGGTGATCGAGGAGATGAGAGTATACCAGAGTGGGCGGTCATGTGCGAGCCAGCACCAGAGTCGGCATACCACTCGACGGGGTTGGGCGGCGCGTCGGGGGACATCGTGTTGAAGTTGCCGATGAGGGATGCTCGATCCCAGACTGCCGGCCATGGGGCCTGTGGCGTGAACCGTGGATCGCCGATGGAGGACCCCCGCCGATGATGTAGACGAGACGCCGCAAGATAATGGAAAACCAGGGTAGAGGTCGGTAGTAGCCCCCCGGTACGGCATCATGTGCAGCGCTGGCGGCGGTGGAGTGTACGAGGCCGGTGGGCGCATCAAAGGGCTGGGGTGGATACCGTAGCCGGCGGGGGGGGAGGGGGGCACCAGAACCGTGCGGCGGCAGTGGCGCGCGCCGGCCGAAACCCGTGAGGAGCGCCCTTGGAGCCACCGCCGTTGCCGCCGCCCCGCGACGGCGGGCGGTTGCCACCGTTGCCGCCCCTTGGCCGTGGTCCACCACCGCCGCCAGAGCGGAGGGGCGGTGGGAGGGCGCGTTGGTGCTGTTGCATCATGACCAGCGCCCGACCACCATGGCCGGTCTTGGGCTCGGAGGAGGCGCCGGCGGACGACGTCGTTGACGCCGAAGTTCTTCGAGGAGCAAAGAAGCGTGCGGGCCTCCGGAATGTCGGGAACGGCCGCCGCATCTTCGGGTTGGACACTATGTGCTCGAACTTGCCGTTGAGGCCACGGAGAAGGGTGAGGACGAGCTGCCGATCGCTGATCGGGTCGCCGAACTCCTTGAGTGAGGCGGGCATCGTCTCGAGGCGCGGCGGTAGTCCGTCACGGACATATCGCCCGCTTGAGCGACCGAAACTCGGCCTCCAAAGCAGCAAGGCACGGATTCCGTTGCCCGAGGAATTCATCCTCGAGGTAGAGCCACGCCACACGCGGGCGGATCGCGGATCATGAGGGCTTGCCGCAGGTCATTGGAGACGGTGCGAAGAGATCCACGTGAGGACGCAGCAAAGTCCATCTGGCGCGCCCCAGCCGCGAGGGGTAGGAGGCGTCGGTGAGCACATGATCCTTGAGATTGTACTTGCCGAGGACGACGAGGAACATGGATCGCCACGTCGTAGTTGTTCGCCGGCTTGTCCGCGTGACGGTGATGAGCACCTTGATGTTCATCACGCCGGTGGCCCGGGCGTGGATCGCGGCATTGGCGGCCTCCCCGGGCGGTGAGTTCCATGTCGAGGGCCTCGGCGGTGGCGCGGGCTTCCTCCTCACGCCGCTTGCGCGCGCTCGGCCTCGGTGGCGGCGTCACCCATGGCGGTGGCGGGGGGTGGAGACCCGGCGATCGAGTGGATCGGGCGGCGGGAGGAGTTTATGGCGAGGGGATACGTGATCACTCGGCAGCAGATGGGAGGGGGCTCTCGGCGAGTGGCTCGGGCGGCGAGAGGGTGGGGTGGGTAGTGGTGCTCGGCGAAAGACTCGGGCGGCGAAGCGGGTAGAGGCCGGCGAGTGATCAGCGGCGGCGGGGTGTGCGGAAGCGAGGTCGCAGGATGCGAACCTTCTGTGATACCATGATAGAAGTTAGGGTTTGGTAGAATACGCGGTGTATTACTTAGAGACCACAGTAGCGTACATATAGGCACGATGGGGAGCCGGATACGGCAGGCCCATGGGCCGTGTCATGTTTACATTCCAACACTCTCCACTAACCACAGTATGACACCTGATTATTTGTTGCATTCACAAATACATCATAGAAGTTTATCTTTTTATTTTTGGCTATTTCATGCACATCATTCTCTATTTGCACAGCTTTGTTATGCATTGTTACTCTGGACAGTTGTAATTTTTTAGTGTTTGGCTTCAGATGTGAGATTATATTTTTTGCTTACAGGATAATGCTATATCTATGCGGAGTACTATTTTTGCTGATGGCTAATATTCTGAATGGAACTACCCATCTGTCTTTGGATATCCAGTTAATGGCTTTTAGATTTTTGCATCCCATCAACCTTTACTAGTTATGCTGAACAGGTATGTGTGCTGCTTTCACAGTTGGTATTGAGAATGATGAGATGCTTCTATTGTTCTGAGAAAAATATTTTGCTGTTGCTTACTTGCTTCTAATTACATGTGCATATTTATGTATTGTGGTACCAACTTTCGATTGTGTTTCAAAAATTATCCGGATGTACACCCATGTCCTTTATTGGGTTCACATCTGCTGCTGTAGCTAGTCTTTGAAATTGCCAAAAGTTCAGTTTAATTTCAGATAACTTAAAGAACGTAACACTGATTATTCGATTAAAAAAACATAACATTGATGGCAGTCCAAAAGTTAAAAACATTTGTTATTCTTTATCTTTATTCTGATCCAATATTTGTGGTTTTGGTTCTGCTGCATTGTGTTAGTCTACTGATGTTGTCCAATCCATGATCTGAATATTGCCCATTCCCCCTGGTCTTGAATATGCTGTGTTAAAAATGTTCTGTGTTTTCATGTGATGTTGAATTGCAAATTACCAAAATAAGATGTGGATCTTGTCCGTTTACCCCTCTGCATTTGTTTGCTCTGTAGGAAGTAACTCAAGTAGTATTGAGAAATGAATTTCTTGTACCGAACTTCACGGCCTGTGTCACATGAGTTGCCTAGAATTTCAGAGCAAGATGATCATGGTGATTCCTTAAAAAAGCCGGCTATGACACTGGAGGGTCTCATCGCAGATTATCCACACCAGCCCTCCTCTGCCAGCAGTGAAGATGGGGATGCTAATGATATCAGCAGAGATCCTTCATCTCTAGATTCGAACACTCCAGTCCCACCATGGACACATACTGATGTCATGGAGGACGAAGGGTGGATCACAATTCCATACAGTTGTGCCTTTGACTTGTCCCATTTTTGTTAGAATCTAAATGTGTCTGGAGCACCTGGGCACCGTTACACGTCAGGATTTTCCTATGGCTGGCTCTCCGCAGAAGGCACTGGACCGCGGACAAGAGGCACTGCCACGGGCTTGATGCGCGCGACGAGTGCTACCTTTGTGATCAAGACCCGGAGACCATCGACCACATCATCACCTCCTGCTCCTTCTCAGACACATCTAGTGCACCGTCCTGGCGATGCTTGGGGTTGATGCCTCACAGGTGGGTGGGGGATCCATCCTCGACTGGTGGGAGCGGTGGAGACGGAGATGACACAGAGAGAAGAGGAAGGGCGCAAACATCCTCTTCGCTCTGGTGGCATGGGAGCTTTGGAAAGAGAGAAACACGAGATTCTTCCGGAACGAAGCGGCCACTAGCAGGCTATTCCTCGCCAAAATTAAGAAGATCGGCGACCTATGGATAGAAGAAGGGGGGGGGTCACCTTGGTGAACTAGCAAGCGAAAATACAAAGATGCGCAAATCTTTTGCGTATTCGAGAAAAAAAAAGAATGTAGATGTGTATATGCGTGTGTGTGTGTGTGGGCCTGGCCAGGTATAGCCGGTCTATCCTCTGTTTTGGTTAGAGAAGATACGAGGAGATCTCAGTTTGGTTCTGTTTTTGTAAACCACGAGATCTCCTCATCCCTATATATATGTACATAGGTCTCTCAATCAATTTAATCACGGTTTTCACGCAATAACCATGGACCGGGTCCATAAACATGTGGCCTGGACATCAGCCCTCGACGCTGCCGCACCCGCAGGCCTTGCTAACCGATGTGCAGCAAGGTTCTGGAGGACAGCAGGTGCCCCAGGCGCTGCTCACAAGCGCTCAACAAGGCTGGGGCGTCAACCCCAGCGTCCAGCATTGGGCACTACCTCCAGCCGGGATGTACAGCCCCGCCATCCCACGACCCGGTTAGGATGTGTCTCGGAAATCATCGGGTCCGACCATTCGGAACCGATGACTGTTCCGACCACCCCTCGAAGCGGGCTGGCCCAAGATGACGACGGTCCAAGACAACGACGTAGCAACAGCGAGCGTGGGGTCTAGGTTCAGGCGAGGGAGGTGGGGGCTTCGGCGAGTGTGGGTCTTCTTTAGCAGCTCCGGTGGGGCTATAGAATGTCCAGCCGGGGGAAGTAGGTAGGTAGGCCTGGTGGTGGGAATGATAGTCAGGTGGCTTAGGTGCGGTTGGCCGTGGTCGGGGCGGTCGGGCTAGTCGGGGCGGGGGCATCGAGCTCACCGTCGACATGGCGTGTCGATCGGGGGAGGGAAGAAGGGGGCCGCCGTAGGCACGCTAGGGCTCGCTGGAGCTCCAGTAAGCCCTAGCGCGCCCGCGGCGAGGCGAAGGAGGGCAGCGGGGCAGCGGTGTCGTGAGGAAGAAGAAGGAGGTTCGTGGGCTGGCCCAGGGTGAAGAAGAAGAAGGCGGCATGGGTCTTCCTTGGTCAGACGGTTCGTCTAGGCGGCAGCTAACACGCCCGATGCATCCAGCCTCGCTACCAACTTCCAGACCATGTCACTTCAGCAGCCTCCATCAACCAATTGGTACTTCGACTCTGGAGCTTCCAACCACATGACATCTGACGTTGGTATTGTACCTTTACCTACACATATGTCATCTCCATCACATATTATTGTTGGTAACAGGAATCTTCTCCTCGTTACCTCCATTGACGCTACTTCCTTTCCACATAACCTTCGTCTTAATAATGTCCTTGTTTCGCCTAGTCTTATTAAGAATCTCGTTTCAGTAGGCTAATTGGAGTTGGGTGTAAATTTAGGTCCTTCATTTTTGAAGTTGGCTCCTAAATTAAAAAATAGAAGCTCATTTTTAAGAGGGTTGGCTGGAGATGCTCTACCACACCAAAAAGCCAGTAAATGACAATCAACACGTTGGTTAAATTAACCGTTGTTAATCTCAGGGCGAATCTTCTTTGCAAGCTGCAACTAGGGCGAAAAGAATGGAGCTCAATTCGTCCGTTGTTCCTCCACTTGCACGATTTACACATGCACGAGATGCGGAAGTACTAGTAAATTTTGTATTACTAAAGCAACGCTAGCTGCGGTATCCATGCATCTTTCTTGAACCAGGGCTTTTGTACGCGAAGACGAGCACAAACACATGATGCCACAAGCTTGCACATGCTTTATTTTGCCTTTTCTAGTTTTTTATCATATGTTGACAGCACCAAGGTCTCTGCCTATCACTCTGTGTGTGTGTAAACCTGCTTATATATTGCAGTATATATGTTGCTCTCATCACTTGTGCGGTGTGCAGATTATTGCAGAGAGCGCTTGAGAGTGTAGCTAAGCGCAAAATTACTCACAGCGGCGAGCTGCTCACGGTCACCAATCAATGGCCGTGGAGACGTACTTGTCCGGGTGGCCACTGTCGTCTTGGATCAGCCCCGGCGCGGCGTTCTTCCTCTTCGTCAACGTGCTCATCGGCGCCATCGTAGTCACGTCGCGCGGGCACCACCACCAAGGTGGTGGCCGCGCGGGCACGGCGGCAGCGTCCACACGGAGGCTATGCCGCAGCGCGTCGTCCATGGTCCTCGACCGGCTCCGCTCCTTCTCCATCTTCTCCTCCGTCCACCCCGCCGTCGACCCCGTGGAAATGGAACAGTACTACAGCCAGACGTCGTCCCCGAACTCGAACTGGAAGCCGAGGAGCTGGAGCAGCAGCACCAACCAGCCGCCGCCGTCGTGGAACCGGCGAGGTCACCTGTTGCGGTGGCACTAGCAGCAGCTCCTGACGCAGACGGCGGCGCATCGTCCGAGACCGCCACGGAAGAGGCGGAAGCGGGACAAGACATGTCCACCAGGTCGGACGACGCCGCCGCTCACGGTCTTGCGTTGCAGCAGGGCCACGCCCGGCAGCAGCAGTCAGCCGCCGCCGCCGAGGCAAGTGCGGCGGCCGTTGAGAGCCATCAGAGCCAGGAGGAGATGTTGGCAGGAACAGCCATGCGGCGGCAGCGCGCACCTGCGTGCGGGCGGGAAACGGAGGAGGCGCTGGAGGGGAAGGCGGCGCTGAACGCGCGGGCAGAGTCGTTCATCCGGAGGTTCCGGGAGGATCTCAAGCTGGAGCGCCTCAACTCCATCATCAACTACACCCGCACGCTCCGCCACGGCGCTGGCGGTGCCGCATCGCCCACAGCGCAGTAGCTCGAACCCCGGTGATCGGCCGGTGCTCAATGGTTTTGGTTTGTTTGCTCCATATGTAGAGTTTTTTTTATTTTGTTTGCTTGTCACAAGAATGCGAGAACAGATATTCGAATTTAAATGTGATTGTGTACATAGCTGTGGCTTCCTTACTACAATATAGGCAAAAATGTTGCCACTAGTTCATATGATTAATGTATATCCATAATTGTCAAAAACTTTCAGACAAAACTGGCTTGAATTCAAATTACAAATCAAATTTACCAAACAAATAAACCTGTTTAAAGTATGTAGTTAAGCACGTACTCCTTGAGTCCCAAAATGTTTGTCGCTTACTATTTCCGAGAAACAACTTTAATAAATCATATTTTAAAAATATTAGTATTTATCACACATAATTACTATCATTGGAAAGATATTTGAATCTAGTTTTTCAATAAATTTATTTAAGATACAAATGTTGCACATCGAATCAAACTTGTGGTACGGAAACCGAAAACGATTTAATATTTTGGGACGGAGAGAGTATAGCCTAGTGGTGTTACTGGCCTGTTATAAAAATCTTCTGTTCTCGGTGAGTCCATCGTATCCCTCGCTCTCGATCTGTTAAGTTACATGCACCAACCAATTCAACTCAAAAGCTTAAGCTGATGGGGAGAGGTGGGCAATTCACTTATATTCCAACACTCCCCTCTCACTTATATTCCAAGGCCGAGGCTGCGCCGAGAGATCTCAGCGACGAGGCAAGCCTCGGATGTGGAATAGGAGTGAGCAACAATTATTTTATTTTAATTGCGCTAACCAGGATTCGAACTCGAGACCTCTGACTTTGATACCATGTTAAGTTGCATGCACCAACCAATTCAACCCAAAAGCTTAAGCTAATCGGGAGAGATGGGCAATTTACTTATATTCCAACACTCGTCCCTTCTCGCCTTGAACTTGTTGTTACAGAACCTTTGTTGGCACCATGTCACTCATGTTATCGCTTTATCCCTTTAAGCCCATTCACCTCACGGTGCACGTGTGAATGTATATGGCTTGTCTCCACATTTCTTTAATTCACATGATGTACACAACAAGCTTAAAAAAAAAAAAGAAAAGTGTCTGCATTGTACTGTGTAAGTCTAAAAAAAAAACATATATTTAAGTTAAGTTAATCTCATATATTTTTATAGATGAAACTGATCTTTTATTACATCAACCGTTTTTTAAAAAAGGCAAATATATTATATTAATATACGAGTCTCTGCATCGTCTAATGCACATGACTCTTCATTATGACACAACAGTCAAATAACAATCAAAGGAATCTCAAAAATGACTAGTTTTGAGCCATTTATTAGTGACCTTGAAATTTATTTGATTTATGGTTTGCACCGAGCCCAATTAAAAAACAAAAGCTTGCTTATTATATTGGCATTAGCATATGATAGAAGAAGTTCATTGTCCTATTTTTAGAACTTCCAATCTGAATCATTCCAACAATCTGATCTACTAACTACATACCTCCGGCCAACAATTAATAAAATACCCCAATCAACTGAGGCAATTTGTAAATTAACAAGTACTGGGAAACTACCACACAGGAGATCATGGTATGCACGTAGTGAACATGGCGAGATGGCAAACAAACAAAGAGCGCAGGTAGAGGCAATTTAATCACGGAAGAACGACGAGGTAGGAGGAATGAAAGAATATATTCCACGCGTTAGCCCCGCCACTGCAACAATATTTAGTTTAGACATGGATCGGATTGGGTGACTAGTCGTGTTAAGCTCGTTTGGCAGGGCTTTTCCACCCAATTCAGGAGTTGTTGTGTCAGGGTAAAATAAGAATGTCTCCACCAAATGAAGCCCCTAAAATCGCTATGATATGAAGCTAAAAATAGTAGTTTCTTTCGACTCCGTCTCTAGACCCAGGACAATGCCAAAGAGCCTCTAGCCCAATGGTTAGAGCCACTATGAGGCACTCCACAAGTTCTGGGTTCGACTCCCCATGTCACTACTACAGATTCGTTCATCACTACGCCGGTATGCGAAATTGAGTTCACCGGCGGTGATGAACCGCACCCAAGCAGTGATGAACCGCCCAGCGCGGGACAAACTAGAACCTCCACGGACTCGACCAATACCGGCGGTGAAGATTTATATCTCTACCGGTTTGAATCATTCTCCCGACAGTGGTCTTGATGGACACAGATCACTTTCGCGGGTTTGAATTAGAACCGATAGCGATTTGACGATTGACACAACCGGGTTGATTGGAACCGATAGCGATTTGGGAGGGGAAGCAAAGGAACGATAAAATAAAAATCAGAAAAGAGAAGATTAACATGCATCAGATTAACAAACGACCGATCCATTAACAAGCGACACAAACCAAATTAAACGTCATAAAAACAAGCGATACAATAAATTAACAAAAAGAAAGCGGCTGGCCTAATTAAAGCGCCTTCTTGGCCTTCTTCTTGGCCTTCTTGGCCTTCTTCCCCGGCGGCCGACTCCATCTCCTCCGGTTTGGCCGCGGTATCCCCCAGCGAGGTTATCGGCCAAGTACTCGACCGAGGGCGATGATGGACTTCTCCTCCAAGTGGTGATTCACCGTTGGCAGGCCCACTTGGTCGGCCGCCGTTGAGCTTGTTGCGGGTGGCGCCGAGGCGATGCGGGATGGACTTCTCCACCCGGTCGGCAGCCATGTCGATCGTCGGCGGCGCCACCGACCCGGCCGGGCCATTGTTAAAACAGGGGTAGAGGGGAGTGTGTTTGGAGAGTGAGTGTTGAGAGCGGACCGGAGACAGGGGTTATGTACGTATAAATAGGACTCGGCCCCGCGGTTTCTAAGACGAGGGAACAGTTGAACACAAATGATAGAAAATTAAGATTGACACGCATCATAATAAATAATAAACCGATTCAAGGAAACAGTAGAACCCAAATTAACGAAAGATAAAGAGATTGCCATGCAAATTGAGATTAACCAACAACTGAACCATTAGCAAATTAACCACACGAGATCATTGTATCTTACACATCCACACAGATCGGACAACGAGAAATTAACATAAACAAATAAAAAAAGAAGAGAACATAGGCCGCCTTCTTGGCCTTCTTGGCCAGCGGCTTGGCCGGCTTCCTGGCGGACGCCTTCCTGGCCTCCTCCTCCAGTTTGGCCGGTATCATCGGCGAGGGTATCGGCCGGAGAGTCGATCCGGAGGGCGTAGAAGTTGGCCCTCTCCTCGAGGGGCAGGTTCACTGTGGCAGGCCAACGTCGTCGGCCAGGCCGTTCAGCTTGGTGAGGGCGGCGCGGAGGCGCTCCACAGCGAACTTCATCTCCTCCCGGGTGGCGGCCATGTCGACGATCGTGGGCGGCGAGTCCGGTGTTGGCATTCCTTAACGTCGTTACTAAAAATAGATATGAAACCTATTCCCGGCAACGGCGTCAGAAATGCTTTGTTGACATTTCTTAGCGCAATCACTAGAAACAAGAGTTTAGAACCCATCTCTAATGGCGACGCTAGGAAACGCGTGCCGTCGATATCACTAAGTGGAACCACCGTGTCGGTGATAACGCACTTTCAATCAACGGTGATAGATCTTGCCATAGTTGATATTTCATCCACAAGCGCACGGATCTATCATTGTAGCATTTCACCGGAAGTATTCGAGGGGTATCGTTATTTATATTTTCCCAAAGGAAGGCATGTTGTATAAGAAGTAGCATGTCATTTGGATGATGAAATGTGTACACGCTAAGACCAACTCAATCATAAATGGGGGTAAGCAATATGGTTTATAGATAGTGTGACACACACATTGGAATCCACCAGGAAAGGATAAAGAAAATAGATAAAGAATAAACGAATATCCTATGGAGTAATCTAATGTATTCTAGTCATGGTCTTACAATGAATAGTTAGGATCATATGCTAACACGATATGAGCATGGTTATGTCTAGGATAACGGGGAGACTTCCCGGTACCATCCGCCCAATGGAAAGCATTTACTGAACTCCTACATCACATGCGAACGTGGAGGGATTACAAGGGACGGGGGGGCTGTCACAACCCTGCCGCCTACCCTCTCACGACCGTGGCATGCTCTCATATTCGAAGGTGTTGTAATACCCGGGCACCATGCCCACGTGCGAGCACTACTCTTGTCCCCCCAGGATCCCCACCCTACGGATGGACGGACTAAGACAAGAGCAAACCCGAAAGAACGACGAACCGTTATCCCATCTATAATCATGTTATGCATACGATGATCGATGAAGAACAAATATGAACACGTTAAGATTATGATATACAGACTATATGCTAGTTCATATACCAACACTAGAACATGAACAAGACTATACTCTAATTCATAAGTTAGACCATGATCATAGAAATAGAACTTGCACAATGGAGAAAGATCCATGGAAGATATATATTACCAAAGCTCACTTTGCTCCAAGATTACAAGTCCTCCTCTTGTAGCTCTTCTTACTCCAATGCTAGCCAAATAAGAAGAAGAAGAAGAAGTGGAGGTGGAGAGTGAGGTGGAGAGTGTGAGTGTGCTGGTGTGGTGACTCCAAGTGTGGTGTGTGGAATGAGGGAGAGGGAGGAGGTATTTATACACAAGAGAGAGTGAGCTAAATGACCTAACTACCCCTAAACCGACCTAAGCAGGGCGTCCAGGTACGTTGCACCGGCCATCAACCACCGAACCGACCATTTGAGCACTTAATATACCGCCACGCGCCGGCTGGGCTCGAACCCCCCAGCGGTGCGGGCGCACCACGGGGTGCGTGGGCGGCGCACCGGGCGTGGGCGGCCCGGGCTTCGGTGTCTTTGTCTTGGTTGGGCTTGAAAAGTCGTGGTGTGGGCTTGGCCTCGGTCCGGATGTGTCGATTTGGTCCATTTCCATCCCGGGCTTGATAGTCTTGAGAATGCGCTTTCCGGGATGGCGTACTTTGGACGATATTTTCACTGTATTTATTATAAATACTACAAAATACATTTCGAACACTACAAGTGGAAATATGTTAGTAATAAATGTATATGAGTATAAAAGGTATAGTTTTACTCCCTTTATGGTAGTAAGTTGAGGGGAAAAATATGTCGTTAGTGACCGTCAACATCCGCTTTCTTTGTGAGAGGGGCACGAAAGATAAGTTAGTGTTGGATAACGGGAGGGGGTCGGGGTATAAATGTGGCGTTTACAAAAGATGGTTCCTAAAAAAAACGTAACCGGCGACCAAGCGCCCAATGGCCGTCTCCTCGGCACTCAACATGCATCGTATTTTTCAAAGCACAACCGATAGTTAATTGTTTGTTTTTGACAAATTTTACATTAAACAAGTTAAGATTCAAATCAAATTTAAGCACTATTTAATTGTAATCGCTCTTTGAACTAGAAACGAAGCAGTTCGGGGACGGAGGGAGCATATATAATTTTATTTTATTAATATATATATATGTATATATATATAATAAAAACAATAAAAAAAAAAAAAAGAGGAAGGCCGCCGCCTAGTCCTCGTCCTCCTCCTCCTCCTCCTCCTCCCGCTGGCGTCGTCCTTCTTGGCCAAGGCCTCGAGGGGCGATCCCGCCAACTTGCTCCACCTTGGGGCGTAGTGGTTCATCTTATCTTCGACCGGGGTGGATCCACCCTTGGAAGAAGACCATGGCCGTCCGCCCACATGACTCCTTCGGCTTCCTAAAGGCGGGATAGAGGCGATCGAGGGTGAAATCCCTCTCGATCATCTCTGAATGCGACTCAGACCAGCAAGGTCATCGGGCCGCGCGCCTCTAGCCGGGTGGCCGGAGGGTCCATGCGGCGGTCCCGCTTAGGAGAGGGCGGGACGTAGTCGAGTAGGAGTCGGAGCGGGGTCGACCGCCGGCGCCTCCACCACGGTTCCTTGCCCTTGTCCTCGCGCCTCCATCTCTCCCTAGTGCGCTTGTTGGATCCCCGAGCTGAGGCAGCCATGGCGGCTGATGAATGCAAAGAGAATGTGGCTAGATTAGAGAACCGGAATGGATGAACGCCATGATCGAGTGTGTGCTTAAATAGTGAGTCGCGGCTGCTCCACTTCCCCCACGATCGAACGCGGCGTCAAAGCAACCGCATGGAATTCCCACGATCGCCGGTTGGAATTCGCACGACGATCTCTCATCGGGCCGAGTGTTTCCGCGCCGCACGGTGTTGCGCTTTGAATTCACGGGCTGCGTTTCCAATGGCGACGGACGACAACGATCTCCACCTTCATTGATCAATGTCGGGCCCACACATGAACCGGCGGTGATTAACAAACGGTGAAACAAATACTTATATCTGTAAAAAATCAATTTATTGAAATCATTAATTTTATCTCAGCGTTAATGCATTGAGAGTTCAACTAACCCCGTTCGCCTGCCACGTACACTCCGTATTATAAATTTTCATTTTAGTATATGGATATATAGGCCGCCGTGTAGGTCATGGCCTGTGATACGCCGGGCCGCAGCCTTGAGAATCGTGTTGCTCTAGTCTTCACTACCGGTTCCGCTTAATTAAACCGAGCCGGTGTCTCCTCGCTTCCCATGAGAAAAGGTCGAGCACCCCGCCTTTCGCATCGACGGGTTATATCAATGTCGATAATAACACGCCGGGTGCACTTTAAAGCATCGGCGGTGATCACAAATATCACTTGCCGGTGGTCACTACGCCGGGCGGTGTTTTGGAGTATCACCGCCGGGTTAAAAGGGAGAAGCGGGCGGTGTTTTGCATTGTCAGCGGGCTTAACAAGATGCTCGACGGCCCGACCCTCGCAACATTGCGGGCGGCGAATTGTTGCCACGTTCTCCATACCACGGCCACGGTGCTTGGTTTATGCGGTGCCAATTATCCGGCGGTGAAACGTCCATATCACCGCGGGGTGCCTATTGAAACCGGCAAAGTGATCGGTCATTACCACGGCATCTGGCCTATAAAAACGGCTAGTGCGGCCCTTAGGTTTGCAATTCAGTTCTCTTGGTCCTCTTTCTTGATACTCTTGATTTGGGTTTGCTGTTCTTCTTCCTCGATCTTCTCTCGCTACTCTCCACATACATATCTATGGCTCTCTATGGGAGAAAGCCCTCCACATATGTATATCATTCTTATGCATCTTAGGCCACCAAAATGGTTCACACACAAGAGGTGCTACAAGAGTCTTACCGAAGATTGCAAGCGGCGTCGAAGGTTAGAACATTTGTGAGGTTCACGGAGCCATCCCGTTCTATGTGCTTGAGGGTTTGGGATATTTGGATTTACATGTCCATATGAGAGACATGGCATTTCTCAGGATAAGATCATAGCGATTTATAAAAATTGCTTCAATGAAAATCTCCTTTGGTGATCAAAGGAGATTTTCATAGATTAACATGATCTTCTCCCGCGAATGCCTATGCATGCTATCATTGGACCGAAACCACGCCTTTGGCCGAAAGCAAAGAAAATTTGAAGGCATCCTTGCTGTGGATTCAATGTAAATCCAGAGTTAGACCCTCCTTGTAAGATCGAGCACAAGAAACCTCACAGAGAACCGATGGGACCTCAACGGGCACCGATGGGCCTTCAAAATCCCATCGAATTTCATCGGAAGAATCACATTACCTTGGCGGTTTTTTATTTTAAATGTGTTTGTACACTTTGATGAGAACATTGATCTATTCGTGGAAAGGTCTTTGTTATCATATATGTAACTTTTTCTTCAAGGTCTTTGTTATCATATATGTAATCGGATATTGTAATCGGTTTGCTCCTCTCTCTATATATATGTAATCGTGTGTTCCTTTCCAATGGATGTTTTCATTTATATATCATAATACGGGCGCTGATTCTTATTTTTTCGACGCCTTCTTATCTTTCATGGACGAACATAAATATATAAATGCTCTATGTACTAACCTAAAAAGTTGGTAAACATCATTGAAACGCACAACTTCAACCGAATTGAAAAAAGAAAGGTCCAAGTAATCTCACGGCAAGTGAAAGGTATTACTAAACTGTCGGTTTGAATATATCACCCGCCGGTTTTAATAGAGCCCCGCAAAAAAGAGACAACACTACCGGGTTTTGCAAAATACGAAAACCGATAGTGATCGGGCCTTCTATCGCGTTTATCACGTAGGAAAATCTAATAATAAAAATATGGATCAAAAAACCTAAGATCTTGTGGGGGCATAATTTGGGTGTACAAGGTTGTAAAAAAAAAAATTAAGACATTTCTACATTGTGGGAGTAGACATGCTTCACAAAGGTACATGACCCCTTTCATCGGAAGCATGACCGGGCAATTACATCCATAAGCTATGCCGGGTCATCTTCGCTCCTGTGGTCTCGGCCTCAAACTTTTTCTTAGATGTGCACATGCCACGTGTGAAGGAACCACGATGTTTGAGATTTTTTGACAAGGTTTTTGGTTTTTTTTCAATTAAATTGAATTTCTACGCGACGACCCCGAGTAATTACAAAGTTGAACCGGGTTACCCACCAATAGAGCAGTGGTGCCAAAATTTCCCACATGGTCTCATGTGTCCTAGGAGGCAATTCAAAGTGTGTAGGTTGGTGCAAAATTCATAAGTTTTCAAGCTTTAATTAACCTCCTTCTATCGCGTTTATCACGTAGGAAAATCTAATAATAAAAAATATGGATCGAAAAAACCTAAGATCTTGTGTGGGGGGCATAATTTGGGTGTACAAGGTTGTAAAAAAAATTCAAGACATTTCTACATTGTGGGAGTAGACATGCTTCACAAAGGTACATGACCCCTTTCATCGGAAGCATGACCGACAATTACATCCATAAGCTATGTTGGGTCATCTTCGTTCCGGTGTGGTCTCGCCTCAAACTTTTTTCTTAGACGCACATGCCACGTGTGAAGGAACCACGATGTTTGAGATTTTTCGGACAAGGTTTGGTATTTTTTTAATTAAATTGAATTTCTACGCGACGACCCCGAGTAATTACAGGTTGAACTAGGATTATACATACTTCACAAAAACATTACAATTAATTGATTACAATTGACACGTGCATAATAATCAAAGTGTACAAACACATTAAGAAATAACCACCTCAAAAACACCCTTCTAGCACCTATGCCCGAGGTGGTTACAATGCTACACGTTATGCTTATTGATCTAAGTAAGACGGATGGGACCTCTATGAAGAACCAATGTCTCTCCGTGTCGGCAAAGGCCCGTGAGACGGGCTCTCATCTCCCGCGACGAAGCACAAGAATGCACGCTACTTGGCTCCTCGCTTTCGCCTTCTTCCAAAGAAAGCCCATGCAACAATGGCGTTGCACGAGCATCACACCCAGCCTTCAAAAGCAACGTTGTAGCTTAATCTTCAAAAACACCCTTATAGTACCCGGGCTTTATACAATCGTCTACCCATGATAAGATGTTTATGTGGAGGGCTTTCTCCCAAATAGAGGTCATATATGTGGATAGGAGAATTGGCAAATAGAAGAAAAGGTCACCGGGCTGTTTTATAAGGCGTGGTAGGTGGGAATGAGCGGTGGTAGGTGGCAACAAGCAGAACTTATCACCGTGAGCGGTGGTAGGTGGCAACATGTATGATCATCGCCGGGTCGCCCGACGTTTATACCCGCAGTTGAACCTATAATGTAACACCGCCGGCTACCGCTAAACCGGCAAAGTGATTAACTATAGAAATGGGCGCCGAGGTGAAAATTTCACAAGTCATTTGAACCCCGCGCCATTCGCTCGGCCCCCCGACGATATATAATAGCCGGGCGCGGGCGAGCTGAAATTTTCCTGTGTCATTTCAACCCGCGGTCCCAATCGTTCCCCACCATACGCCGCCGACGGAGCACCACCACCACACACGCCCGAAGTCGTCGGCCGCCCCCTACGCCCCCCCCCTCCATTCTTCTTCTCCGACGTCCCCTAACGCCGCCGACGCCCCCCGCGCTCCTTTCCACGGTGAGAACTAATTAGTCATTTAGTTCCTCTAGATTTTGCTTTATGAGAATGAGATTTAATTCGCTGTTGTTCGCCCTCGCCGCTTGTTGTTCTTCGTCCCACGCCGACGGGGACCGCGCTACCCGCACCGCCATCCGCAGCCCCTCCCGTAGTCCCCCGTCCACGCCCCCGACACCGTACACCGCGCGACCCCCAGCTCGATTCCGCCGAAGAACGCCCCCGTCGCGCCCTCTCGCTTCCTTCTAGGACGCCCTGCCTCGCACCGCCGAGACAAGACGAGAGCGCACGGACCGCACTAAGCTTCGGTGAGCGTCGGTCAACGCCTTTGAGGTGTTCGTTGAAATGCCCGTGTTGATAAATCCAACCCGCTATTTCCTTTTCTATTTAGATTTTCTTTCAAGCGAGCCAGGGATCCTTATATAGTAGCAAAAGTTTTTTAATTGGTCTATGGTGAACAAATTAGATTTAAACATTGTGGTCATTTACAAAGAATGATTGAAGACATTCTAATGCTCGAAGTGTGATTGAAATGAGATAGATGTTGAAATTCATGAGTTTCGTGGTGTTCAAAATCTTGTTGTACAACATTTCTGAATGACATAGCATTAACATCCTATTTTGGTCGCATGTATAGGCAAACCATGGTGTGGTATGTAGTGCATGTTGGTCAAGTGCCGTGGATCTATCGAACCCGGGAAGATTGCTCGCGCTCAAGTCTCCGGCTACCCTAGTAATTGTTACAAAAATACAAGACCTAAGTCGAAGCTTTTCGTGGCCTACTATGGTGAAAACTTTCACATCAACCAGCCCCCGAGATCGATGAGAAGCCTCTCTCCATAGATATGAAGATTAGAGAATTGCGACTTGGCCTATGAAAGATGTTTTGATTTCACCATAGCTATTGTCATTGTTTTCCTTATTTGGAAGTTGATGTCCTAGGCTCAATTTCGTAGAACATTAGGTGGAGTTAGTTGTATGTAACCTTTGAACCATGTAATGTATCTATGATGCTTTTATGGGTTTAAAAATAGCTGATTTTCAGGAAAAATTCAAAAATTATAAAAATTTTAAACAAAAACGCCGGGTGGCATGGGCCGGACAAATGAATGACATACAAACCGTAGTGTAACTACACCAAACACTATCGGTTTGAATTACAAACCATCATCGATGACGTAAACATCACCGCTCTACCGCACTAACCAACCGATAGTCTCCACTCTAATAACGCTGTCGGGTTGAAATCACCGACGTTGTTCACGTAAAAGTTCATCGACGGGTTCAATGTAAACCGACATTGTTACCTCTTCGATACACTGCCGGGCTCAATCCAACCCGATAGTGTTATCCCTACAGATTCTGTCGGTTCGTTAAAGCCCGACAGTGCTCCCAATATCAACTCGCTACCGACTTCAAACCGCATTGCTTGGATCAAAAATGCTACCGGTCCGTGGAAACACACGACAAGTTGTTCGGTGACAAGTGGCGCCGCCGGCTCGATATCAAACCCAAGCAGTCTCTCCTCGCATCACCGCCGGTGTTTTGGCCCGGTAGTGTTTCAAACCCCACATCACAATCGCTGTATGGTTCTCGGCGGTCAGTTTTTCGGCAAAGGTAGTGAAGGGGGTTGGAGCCCGGCAGTTGATGGACAATTTGTAGTAGTGATAGTAACTCCTGATCCCAGTTTGTCCTATAGTATATGTGTTTTGCTAAGGGACTAGCAAAATGTAAGCTTGGGGGAGCTTGTTGACGATAGTTATTGTCAACTTTTTACCATGAAACGATAGATCATTTGAGAACAAGAACAAATAGAAGATAGTGTTTATACTAATAATTTCAATAAGTTTTGTATACACTCGGTTTTATAGGTACACTGAAAAACCCCGAAAATCGTAGAGATAAAAGAGGAGAAATAGAGACACCAAAGAAAAGGACCAAATCAGGGCGACTAATATAAATTCCAAGGGTCTAAATGAGAAGAGAAGACAACTCACGAAGGCCGAGGCCCACCTGCTGACAGGTGGGGCTGGGCGGCATCTATAGTGGGGCCAGGCGACACCCTTTGGTGGAGCCACGTGTCCGAACATTCCTACAACCGACCTAAGGAGTAGATCTACACCGTGCAATCAAGTCGGTTTAATCTAAGGGCTGAGATTCATCCTATGGGTCTATATAAGCAGGGGCAGGGCTACCCGCTGAAACCCTAATTCAGAGTTCAGTATTTAGAATTCCAGAGATCAAGTCCACAACCATAAACCCTAGTTCTTCAGAGTAGTTCTAGTTCTAGAGAGATTAGCTACATGGTAGTAGATTAGAAGGAGATCCAAGTATAGGAAAGCTTGAACTTCAGATTCTATCAAGGTGTTTATAGGTACATTGAAGGTCGATCAACAACAAGAAAAGGGCCATGATAACCCGCTCCATGGGGTTTCGTGATCAAACCTAATAGCCGAACTAAGTGGACAAATGCCCGAGCTAACCATTCTTCATCCAAGTCTCTACTTGTCTAGTGTTCAGGTAGCCTCGACAAAAGATCTCGAGGCTTCCTCATCACCGCCAACTCTAGTCGTAGAACGCAGTTGTAATGAACACTCCTCACAGAGCTATTCGGCCGACAAGCAAACTATTCACATTCAATCCGGGATCCAAAGATTTCCCTTCACCTTCCAAACTCACACGAGCATAGAAACGAATATTCGGTCCAATCCATACATTTATTCCAAAGGCGGGCACCATTCGGGGACATCTTTTCATTTGCGAGGAATGAAGGTGTAGGTGCCAAATTGTACTATACAATGTTCTTCACCCTTTGGTTTCGATTTTTTTAGTTTATGTGGAATTCATAAAACTTTATGAAAGTGTCCACACATAGTGGGGCTCCTTCATCTTTAAGACAATCACGAAAGTGCTCATCCAAGAAATTAAATTCGGTGTCACCGTTGTATTTGCAGTATCAAACCTCTCAAGGACCCCATCGACGAAATCCTCATGTGGGAAACGAAGTCCAGCTACAAAAAGTCCTTGAAAACCAAAGCCTCAAGAGGTTTTGATTAGGAATCCTTTCCCTATCCCGAGCACGCATAGAGCAATCAAGTCTTATCCATGTATCCTTTCTCGACATAGTCATCAAGATCTTCTTCCGACATAAGAAGGACTCGCCCAAGAAATAATTCGGCCGGGCCGACGTCCCCCGGTTTTCTCCATATCTTCCCCTTGAGTAAAACTTGCATCCTCCGAACCTTCCACATCATCAAATTCGTCTTGTTCAACATCCTCCAAAGGTGGATTAATGGTATTCGACGAGCCATCCAAAACAGTAATTTCATCTTGATCAACCTCTTCCATTGGCTATCTACAGCCTTCAACGAATTACTTGCGGTGTCCGAGCCAAATGTCTTCTGAGTGGATTCGCTACTACACTAAAAAGTTCTCTGATCAACAGCGGCCGTTGCCTCCGGGTCAACCAAATCGCTGCTCGAGGACCCGCCGCTAGAGGAACCGCCGCTAGATGAACCAGATCTCGAAGAAGTAGAACCTAACATCTAGCAAAAGTACAAACCTAAAAGTACAGGAAAGAAAAAAAAAAAAGGAAAACCAAAATAAAAACAAGGGTAGCCGAAGTAACAATAATACAAAACCCTATTTGACAACACTTTGTACCTAAGGGACGAAAACGAAGAAGGTCAAGAACCCTTCCACCAATGCTTCAAATTTAATAAGAGAGAGCACTGGCGTGGTGCACAAGCATAAGCAAATGAGAGGGAGTATGACTACGGCACCACGGATGGGCGCTACTTATAGTAACAACAGGTTCGCCACCAAGAACCAATGCGACGGTTCAGTGCTGGTCACGCGGCCCGAGGATAGAAGGGGGGAGGAGGCGGCGTTTTGAATTCAAAAAACAGTCATTACACATCCTCAATCTGCATGTAAAAAATCTTTTTCTCTATAAAGCTATTCGCAAAAAAAAAAAAAAAAAATCTTTTCTCTAGAAAGCTATTTGCCAAAAAAAATACACATCCACAAACGACTTTGGCCTCTATCGTTTCCTACTGTGGTGTTGCTTAAGGACTGAATATGTTTCGACCCTAAATGGGAGCAAGGAGTCAAATCGCACTCGACACCAAGGGGATACAGGTGGAGGGAGGCTGGACATTAGTCACCCGTGCATTCGGGTCCTTATGCACCGGATAGAGGACGAACCCGAGGATCCGCCTTTCGGCTCCCGAAACCGAAAAGCGACGCTTTTCGGCCACCTCCAAAGGGAGCCGAGGCGTGATGGGCTAACGTTGGATGACCGGGCAAACTTGATAGTTCCGTCTTTCGCCTTGAGAAAGGCCAAAGGCTAAGTATTGATGGTCTCGAAAGAACGTGGTGGTCCACTACCAAGACCGCTCGTTTGCGATGCTAGACAAAAAAAGGTTATGGCATTTCTCCCATGACTTTTTCAGATTTGTCCCGAAGAAGCAAAATAAAAAGAGGCTCGATGGGTGGCGCACCCCCACGGAGTGGTTGAGAAGGTTGTTCAGAGTGACCAAAAGGCCCGCGGCCCGTGAGAATATTCCGTGGGATCAGAGTTGGTGAAAGGGCATTTTGGTGATGTAAAAGTCTACAAATCGGCTATAAATAGAGACCATGGGGGCATTGTAAAGGACGGATGGGAAATTTAATAAAAAAAATTCTATTGTTCCATTCAGTATTTTGCCATGTTCCGCTAGGTGCTAGGTGGATTCTAGGCGGTGACCCCGCAGCCTAGAGCCTAGTCGATTGCTTGAGCCTAGGCGTTCCTAGGTGTTTTTTACGCGGTGGCTAATACATGCTTTTATACTTAACAAAAAAGAGCTAATATATGCTTTTTATACTTAATAAAAGGAAAAAATAAGAGACAAGTGCTCAATATTGGGGAGAAAGGGAGAAGGCCCATTTAACAGACCAAGTAAACCCCACCGACACCTTATCCCCTCCCAACCTCCCCTTCCGCCTCTGTTTTCTCTCTCCCGAACTCCTCGCTCCCTGGACTCCTGCTCACGCCCATTTGCCCCGCGCCGCGGCCACGCCTCCTTCCCCATCGGATCCGCCGCCTCTTCCCCCATCGGCCACCGGGCTGCACCTCCTCCCGCATCGTCGGCCCGACCTCGCGCCGCCCCCACGCGTCCCTACCATGGCGGATCGGGCGCCTTTCGCCCGGCAAAGGTGGGCAACCGCCTAGGTACCCGCCCCCCCCCCTAGGCCAAGTGGAGGTCCGTCGCCCAACGCTTAAGCGTGCCTATGCGCCACCTAGGCACCGCCTAGTGGAACAGGGGGTATTTTGTGTCTCTTCATTTTCGGCTCACGTGCCGGTGCCACCCCAACACTCACCGGGCACAAACCAAGCTCGGATTAGGAGCTTCAATGCTCGCCAATAGCAATCTTTGACTAGATGAACTGGTGGTGAGGGATGGGCGCGCGTGCAATGGACCAAGCATATTGAGATGGGACTGAGCAAGCTCGCGAAGGCACACCAGGAGGTAGGGAGGGTGCCGATGTGTGGGGGCCAACCGCCGGAGTCTAAGTGTGGGAGAGTGGAGGAAGAAGCCACCATTGCTAACTAGAAAAAAAAAAGTGGGGCAGTAAGGTAAAAAGAAATAGGTAGGGGCAAAAAGGACATTTCACCTCATTTCTCTATCCTCAAAACTTAAAATGAATATTTTATTACGCAAAATGTTCAGCAAATTTACAAAGTGCCCCCAAGCAAATTGCTCCATTTTACATGTCCACTAGCAAAGAAGCCAGTTTGCATGTCCTATGGTCAATTCTCCCTATTTTATATACTCTTAAATCTAAACTAGAACCTGTTAGTTTTGTGAGCTCCTACTAAATTAAAGTGGTGAATTGATTTTCATTATCTCAAGTTGCAATGCCCCTTAATGACTTTAATGAATTTTTTTCATCATAAGAATCATATAAGCAAATACTACCAATGCCGGTCCAAATCTGTACCACTTTCCAATGCCAGACCAAATCTGTACATCAGACATAGTAAACATCCGCATCCGAATCTATAAAATATCCAACCGGCCCGCATCCAATTTAGAAAAGATAAATATAGGAAAGCCATCCGCTCCAATCAGTTTGATCACCACGTTTGTATCATCTAAACAAGTTGCATGTCAGTGCGCGTGCACACCGTCACCACCCAAGGTGGCCACGTGAGGTGCGAAAAGGCACAGTAATCTGATGAAACATAGAGGACTACTAAACGACATATGCAAGCTCCACTCCAGCTTAAAAACACAAGAAAACGTTTATACACGACAATATAAATACTTAATCTCAAAAAAAAAAAAAGACAATATAAATACTTGTTTATCCCTCCCGAGGCCATTTTTTCAGATGTGCGTTGGTTCATCTGCACGGAGACCAAACATCGGTAGGTTGTCCACCGAACCTACAGCAATGTACTTGGCGTCGGCCCCAAACTTCAGGGAAGTTAGTTTCCCTGTAAATGTATAAATGTCACAACACTGTACCAAGTCAAAATGGGGCAATCAAAGAGACCCGGCGATCTAACAGACCTGTTCCTGGTAAGTTTGGCAGTGTCTTGATAATGTTCCATCGATCCTTGTCTGCTTGGTAAACCCTACAAAAACAGACAGAAGGTCAAGCGGATTAAAGAGCACCTGTGCCAGCAAGAAATAAATAAAATCATCCATTTACTTTGCAGGAAACTAACGTAAAACACAGCATTCACAACAGAGAAACTAGTAACTTTGATAATCAATAATGTCTATGTCAGAATGAATGCAATGTAAGAACCATTCTATTCTCAATAGCTAAAGGATACTCTCAACGACTAAGAGGAACTACTCTCAATTCAGCTCTTTTACTTGTCCCGATTACAACAGTGCCAGGAAATCAAGAACTCTCATACAATAGTCAATACATTTACAAGATCATACCTTGCATCTGAACCACCAATGCCAAGATAGCTTCCACTTGAATCAAATTCCACTGCAGGTCAAAGGAGATGTATCATATCATTACATTGAACCTATTTCAAAGAACAGTCCATATAAACCAAGTTATCCTTCCCAACAGCTTTAATATGGATATAAAAGGCAGCAGAAATAGGGGTTCACAATCTAGTAGGTTCCTTACCCGCATTGGTTGGCGTGCATGAATCATAAGGAGAAATATTGATTTACGAATCTACTACTCCTATATGAGTATCCCCCACTAGGGGCTAATTTAGGAGTTCTCAGGGCTGTGATTGGTCCACGCCTTTAGTAACAGAAACATAACAGCGGGGGCGCCCTCGCCCACTCAAGCAAGCATGCATGCAACTCCGTCTCCTCCCTCCCTCTCTACCCAATTTGCAATTGATGATCCTTCTCCATCTTCCAACCATGATAAATCATCATTATTATCCACCACTAATCAATCCCACCACGCAGCTCCTACTTCCTTATAACTGCCATGCGCAGGCAAGTTCCCTACAACTTGCTCAAGGCCGCCATGCGCAGGTGAAGACCAGACGCCGCCATGCGCGAGTCCCACCGCCCATATGCGCGAATGAGAATCCCTCCACCCAAATTAGGGGCCGCCATGCGCAGGCAAGTTCCCCTGCCGCTTGCTCAAGGCCGCCATGCGCAGGTGAGGACCGGAGGGACGGGCGGAGATACAGCAGCGGAATCGACCAACTGTGGAGGAGCTGCGAGGCTAAGGTGAGGCTAAGGTGGATCGCCGGGCGGCGCGAATCCAAGGAGGCCGTGATGGGCTGGACAATCTGTCGTGGGGAGCCGCGACCGAGAAGAAGAGGATTTTTTTTTCCTGTTTATTCGTTGACAGCTAACGCCTTGTAGATTAAGCACAGTGAATAAAAAAATTCCGACGGCCAAAGGTGGTATATCTCGTCTTGGGTCATGTACTGTAGTCTATCTATGAAATAATTAAATTAAACTTTTGCTTGCCCGAGCCTGATAATTTTATTATTTTATAAGAGGCTTTCTTATATATGTATAATAACTTTTTCCTATATGGCAGACAACGGTCCATGATCACTTGCCATCGATTTCCTTTACTACTATTTCCAAATTTTAAATGTTTGTCCATAATATCAAATTAAAATCTCATGTCCATCCAACTCCTCTTTTTATTTCTATGATGAATTTAGCATCTAATCAAATTTATTCAATTTTTTTTTGCATACCCATAGCAACGCTGGGAATACTTCTAGTATCCCAAAGCAGGACACCATCACGAGCTGCAGTCTGCATGAAAGTTCATGGTAAAATGTCTGGAAAAAACATTGTGCATGTTATTTATGGAAATCTACATACCGCTAAGAGATAACCATTTCCAGAGAAAGAAATGGCTGTGACTGGTCCACGGTGCCCCTTTAAATTTGCAATAAGTGACTACAAATAATGAATTATTCATTAGCAAAGTTGGTTCAAGGTTCACACATAAACAGTAGTAGTAGCAGCAGCAAAGCAACAACATCACAAGCAAGCTAGAGATAAAACCCAATATATGAAAACAGGATTAGGTGGTCTCCATAAGATTAGGACCAGTTATGTTGAGACGATGTTCCAACTATGCTTAAAACAATACAGGTGTTACAACAATAAACACACCTCAGTTCTCATATCCCAAAATTTGACAACAGCAGTAGCCAATCCTGTTCCAAGCAAAGGACCATGTGGATGAAATGATGCCGATCTGTAACAGTCTTGTACAGAAGTCTCACTGAACTGGAAATCAATCATGCATATCAAATACACATTCATGGGGTAGTAATATTATACACATAAGAAGGGAGGGAACCTTTGACTTTAAAGATCCAGTTAAAATATCATAGAGGCACCATGTGTTATCCTTGGAAACATATACAAAACATTTCTCACTCTCTTGGTGATAAGTACCGAGCCGATCTCGGCACAAGGGTGGCCCGATCTTCACGGCAGTAGGTCGACGAACAAGATAACTTGATACGGAGCAGCGGAGATAACTTTGCTAAAGACGGGAGTGGAGATAACTTGCTGAAGATCAGCGGATAACTAGCTTTATACCAGGCCAAGGTTGGATGCGACCAAGCGACGGGGAGAGAGGCACAAAAAACCGAAGTCTTCGACTCGATCTCCAAACGACGCGAGAACCACAATCCGGAGCTAATCCACACAATACGGCGCAGCCTAACGGGAGCCGTAGAGCACGAAGTAGTGGATCCCAAAGGGATCTCTTCACAAGTCCAGGAAGAACAAGGAAGAACAAGGGTTGAGTAAGCAACTTCGGCAGCTCGGCTGCAATATCCTTTGGGGATAACCTCAATTCATCAAAATCTGTTGATAGCTTACACATAGGGGGTATTTATACTAGGAACAACAATCCTAGGTGGGTGGAAATACGAAAAGAATCTGGACTCGTCGACCATGTGAAAGGGAAACCTCGGAATGGACTCGAGCAGCAGATTGTGTGGTTGTTTGACTTCTGTGCAGTCTTCAGTGTTTTGTTCATAACTCCTCCTAGGAATCTTTAAATGCTGTGCGACTAGATGCGTTTGAAAGCTAACTTGATAAGCTTTCACACCTTGTACCCTTTGCTTCACGAAGTGTTGTAGATTGGTACAGTTTTGGCACGCAACTTCAGCTTCATGCAGACTGTTGAGCTTCTGACCAGTCGACACTTAAACTGCTCGTACGCCATGACGAAATATCCACTCTGGTCGGGGCTAGCACCATTGGAAACTAGAGTTCATAAGCTTTCCAACAAGTACTCATTCATATTCATAGCTTTTTGGGAAACAAAAGTTATGAACGTTTCTTGAACTGGTCCATTTTTGACATCAAACTGGTCCGTTTTTGCCTGCTGGACTGGTTCGTTTTTGCTAAACTTATCTTATCATCTTGGGAAGCAATCTTCGTGTCCTTGGCGTGATCTTCGACGTCCTTCATAATGCCCAATGGTGTAGCCTCTTGTGAAAACCTAAGTAAGAGCAAAGTACCCGATTTAGGTAGTATGAAATTCTCATCATTCTTAGAGTGTAATCGAGAGAGGAAAGCATGCACCTCTTGTTGAAGCAACTTGGCACGATTGCGCGTGTAACCAGTCCTTCATACACTTGTTTGGGTGTAACTTGGGTTAACGATGGCATGTGTACATCATCCCCCTACACCCCCCTCTTGAAAAGGAGTCATCCTCGACTCTAACACTTGTTGTCCAAATAATTGTGCAAGGCAATTGACTTGTACTTGTTGTGATAACATCAAGAGCTTCATCTTCCATCATCACAGCAAGGTGTTTGAATCTATAATCATACAAACCAAGTAGTAGTCTTGAAGGTGGTAATCTAAATAATTTGAAATCAAGTTTAGCTTTCACCTTGAATGGATATCTGAATGTTGTTTGTCTTGTCGTGATCACATCGCCCCCTCCCTCCCTTGAAGAAAAGTCGCCCTTGACTTTTGTTTACCTGAAATCAGTCTATAAACAATAGAGAGTGGATGTACATTATAATTCCAATACTCTTTCACTTTATTTTGTTCATTTGTTCCACTACAATTCATATTCACATTATTTGCTTTTCCACGTTTTGGATATTCTCTCAACCTGGGAAAACCTGCAAATAACTTTGAAGATGGAAGCACAAAGATTTCTTTCAAGCCAATCATTTGATTCATATTATCATATTTCATCTTTACAAGGTCACACGTATCAAAAAGATAAGAGAGAAACATTCTTGCCTTTCATTTTGCACGATTGAGAGATGTGTTTGTCAAAATCATTGATTCCTAATGAGGTTGGAAAATTTTTGGGTGCATTAATGGAGCATGTATGTAGAGGATTTCTTTCTTTTCGATAAATCATATGGACATGTGAAGGACTATTTTGGTTCTGTACAGAAGTCACTAAACATTCTTTTCATCTCAAATTCAAAACAATATGTCTCACAAGAGTCATTGCAATGTCTATCTATCTTCAAACCAACAAACTTGTCACAAGTTATAAAAATAGCACAAACTTTACTTGCATCACGATGTTTGTTCAAATTGAATTTAAACTTGCAACCGCAGGGAGTATTCAAAGATTTCATAGCTCCATGGCCTACCAAGCGGTTTGTACAAGAGTGTTGAGCGGCAACATTCCATGGCCATGCCTTAGTCTTCCGGAGAAGAAGTGCAAGTGTGGCATCAAAGCCCGTGAAGGAGTTGTTCCATCCTGAGTTTGGGATTGGTTACTACTGTGGCAATGCTTATGGAGGCCCAAATGAATTCTTTGTGAGTATTTTTTGGTTGTTTTTTGCTAATGTTTGTTTTGTGTCCCTTTAGGCTGGAAAGACTTGCGATTGGGAGGATTTCCTCGTCGTGGTGAGGTGATCGCGAATGCTTTTAGCCCTCAATTCAAGTCCCTCTAGAGAAGAAAATGATGATTTTGAGAAGACAAAAGTTGAAGAAAGAAGTGAGGAGGAAGGGTGGTGTAGCACAGCCCAGTTATGACACATGGAACAGGCTTCCCGATGACTTTTGTAAAGCTAAAGGAATGAAAAATCCTGGTTTCTATACCCCGTTTATAGGTGACGAGCTCATTCAATATTGACGGGAAAACAAGGAACACTACGACCGCCTGGAAGAGGAGGAAAGGAGTGTGATTCGTAGGGAACAAGAGCGGATTCACTACTAATTATCACCCCAAATTCAACGCCTAAAAAAGGTTGCAAAAGACCAAAAAATGGTAGCAATAGTATTATTGCTACCTTTTTATTTGGTAGAAAGTCGTTGCACTTGTGACGGTAGCAATAGCATGTTGCCACGGTTTTCATTTTTGTTGCGCACACATAATCCCTCTATTGCAACACTTTTGCTCTTGCAACCAAACTTGGGTGTTGGGATAGGATCAATAGCAACCATTATGGGTGTGGCAATAGTAGCGATTGCAACGCTCTAGGTGTTGCTAGTGATGGCTATTGCTACATGATGATCTTGTAGCAACAAAGTGTAATAGCAACACAAGAGTAGTGTTGCAAAAGCGTCATTATTGCCACGGTGAAAAACCATGGCAAGAGAGAACAGGTTATTGCCACAAAGATCCTACATGGTTGCTATAGGTGGGGCTATTGCTGTTGATTAGGTTGGTTGCTATAGAGAGTTCCTCTATTGCCACATTATATAGATCCACAGAGAGCTAATCTATTGCCACGTCACTTGGGTTGGTTGCTCAGAGATGGTACATGCTATTGCCACGGTTTTTGTGTTCGTTGCTACGACAACTCCTCTATTGCCACGCTACTTGGGTTCGATTTGCTAGATGGTACATGCTATTGCCACGGTTCTTACGTTGCGTTGCTGCGAGAACTTCTCTATTGCCACGATCGTAAATACATAGTTGCTATAGGTGAGTCCTCTATTGCCACCATTGTATCTATTGAAGTTGCAAGAGATAGTTCATCTATTGCCACACTACACCATGTAGTTGCTATAGCGCATCATCTCTGTTACCACGACCATATATTGCAACGCCATTTGGTTTGATTTTTATTATATATTGCAACGCCAAATGAATATAATAATAATTCACAACGCCAAATGAATATAATAATAATTCACATTGCAACGCTTTTGTTTGGTAGCTTAAAACAATAATCAAGCAACGACAAATATATTATGAATGAAGCATCCGACATATATAATAATTTGTCCGCACAAATACTATATCCAGCCCATAATGTATCCAACACATGTCAAACTAAACAAGAACATTTACACAAGCATTGGTATAACACATGTATCCAACACAAAAGTGTTTCAGCACATTCGAATAATATGGCCAGTGTCTACAGCAGCAGCCAGAGGTTGCCTTCATATGTATCTTCACCACAGATCGACCATTCGCGATGCTCCTTCTCAAACTCAGACTTCATCGACAAAATCATTGGCATGCATTGGTTAAACTAAAATTTTATAGTTAACCAGGCCAAAAAAAATAGTGCTAGACACTGCATTATTTTAGATCTATTCAGAGGACATGCAAAAATATGACGATTGTAAAAATTGAAACACGTAATAACCAAAAACATGGTGTCACTACTCACAAAAAGTCATGACAGTTGAAAAGGCACTCTGGCATCTGTTAGGCTAAGTATGAGCTTTAATTATTCATCTCAGAAAAAAAAACAATTAATAAAACAAGAAGAGGGCGACTGCATATAGTCAAATCAAGCACAAACAATAACATAAAAGGCCACACACTACTAGGAATTGACCCTTGGCCAACGCCTATATTTGGTTGCAATATGGCAATTTTGGTTGCTGCCGGAATCAATTGCAACTAAGTCTTTTGGTCACAGATGGTTGCAATTGGAACAATGCAATAGCCTCGAGCAACCACTTGATGTTTGGTTGCATAGATCTCAAGACAGATCTATTGCAAAGATCAGCGACAAAAGATCGTACAAACAAACTTCAACAGGTAAGATTAAATATTGCATAGAACAAAAAGACTAATACAACCAATACTTGGTTGCAAGAACAAATATTGAACGATTGGATTGGTTGCCTAAGGACCTATTTTGTAAGGCGAATGTGTTGCAATAAAAAATATTACAACGAAAGGATGTGTTGCAATTAAAAAGTATTTCACATCAGCAAAACTACGTGGCAATAGATCATAAGTTTCTAATGCAACAGAAATTGAGAGGGGTAATATATGAAAGTTGCAACGACAGTTGGCAGTGTTGGTGATAATAGGAAGACAAACTTGCAACAAACAATTGTTAGTGCCAAAAAATAGATGATATGATAATGCAACGAACTAGTCTTCAAGGTAATATATGAAAGTTAAAACTAATTTGTGTTAGTGGTAATAGAGAGCACTTGCAACAAATAATTGTTGGTGGCAATAGATGATATGGTAATGCAACACATGATGTTCAGTATTTAATAATGTATATTGCAACCAAAATCAATGGTTGCCTATTATTTTTCCAAAATGAGTAGAAATTTGAATAGTAATTTTGAAATTATTTCCACAGCATGCACATCACATATAATAATTGATACATTCATTACTTTAAATTGTCTCAAACCATATTAACACAAAATGACCATATTCTGCTTAAAAGAACTAAATTATTTCCACAACTAAACAAAATAAAGACACCATATTTAACTAAGTTCACAACATTTTTATTTTTTTATTTTCTCATGCCCTGATGGGCTCTAATTAAGTCTTTAGTTTTCTTCTAGCTTAACAAAAATAATCTAATGAAATCTAATGAAATCACATAATTCATTGGTGAAGCTAATTGATGTAACAAAATATTTTATCGATGTATTTTATCATAATCTATCGCAATAAGGAACTAGATTAAGGCAACACTTTTTCATCATGGCTATAACCACACACTAATGCAACAAAGTGTTTTTTGATGCAATAGACACATAGCTATGAGCCAATGAATTATTTTTGGATGCAACAGGCACATAGGTCTAAGATACATACAAAGGTTAAGGTTTAGACAACGTTATTTTATCATTGGCCCAGATAACATGCCTATTTGCAACCAACTAAATTCGCGGGCAACAAAACACGGTTCTATTGGTACAATTGTTTTTGGATGCAACAGGCATATAAGCTAACGAACAAAAAGTTAGGTTTTAGAACAGCGACATTTCATCATGGCCACAAGCATGCATAATCACAACCAACTAAAAAAATGGCAACAAACACAGGTTCTATCGCTATAGCAATTGTTGCAGATGCAACAGGCATATGGGCTATCGCAACAAAGATTAAATTTTATAGACAACGTAATTTTATCTTGGCCACAAGGCATGCCTATTTGCCAACCAAATAAATATTTATGGCAACATACACAGGTCTATGCAACACTAAATCGATACTATCGCAATGCTCAAATAGTTGTGGCAATAGGTACCCATAAAAGCAACCACCTTTTTCATTGTGGCATTAACACTAACCTGTTGCAACGAATGTCTCAACAGATGCAACTCAAATTTTTGGTGGCCATAAGATCTAGATATTGCAACCCAAAAATTTGTTGAGAGATCGTAGAACTAAATATTGCAACCAAATGTTTGGTGTTGCGTTAAAAAAATGGTGCTCTAAGGGGTCAATTCCTAGTAGTGACATGACTTTGGTGCCATAATTTCATTTCTTCTAGAACAAGAATATAAAATTTCAAAGCAAGTGACCGGAGTGTTGAGTTACCATGCTGCCTAGTTCACTAATATGCTGAATTATGAGCACGGTATCGTCACAACACATTACAATAAGTGCAGTGTTAGCGAGCTGAGCACCGCGTCAACTGGGTTGTGCATAGTTCAAGACAGATCTGGTTCAAAGATCATTTTTTGCTGAAGATCGTACTAACAAATCAACAGGTATGATTAAACTCATAGATCAGACGATTATCTCCTCTCAGTGGAATTAACCACAAGAACAGTTATAGCTGAATCAAGACCTATTTTGTAAGGCAAGCAAGAGACATCACACATCACAGGTGGCTGACTTGAGAGCAATTAAATGCACCTGATTTCACATCAGCAACAACTGACTTGAGTAAACCAACCATGAATATAAACGTAGCCATACAGAAATTGTGAGAGGGAGCACTTATCTCTGAGTTAGGAATCGACAGTAGGTGGCAGTGACTATTTGATACAACCTTAGCTCTGCAGGAAGAGCAAACATTGCCAAAACCCAATTATAGAGCCAAAAAAAAAGGAACTGATATTTGAAGTACGCAGCATCAATGGTTGATTAGATATGTATAAAACTTTTAGTGTTGCTTTTTTTTTTTCCTCAGGGCCTCAAAATCAGTGGTAAACTAAGTTGTTTGCAAACAAAGGAAATTCAGTAACTTTTTTCACACAAATTATTTGTAAATGCTCAAATCGTGGATATTATCATTATTCCAAATGAGTAGAGAAAATCAAGAGTGTGATTAGGTTCACATCATTATTTCGACTTAGGACAAAACTAGCATATATTATTTTAGATTATCATAAATTATAGAAAGTATAAATCAAAATCACTGGAGAAAATAAGATATGGAATGCATATGACATAAAAGAAGATCATGGTGCTCCTACTATAATAATTTATTTCCCTAAACAAATGAGACTGAAAATTAATAATAATTTGATTATTATGCTCTTTTTCCTTTTTTTATTTAATTTCCTTCCTAAAAATTAATGGGATCTAAAAGAGAATATTAGTAGTATGGAACATCAACTTGGCCAAAAGAGCACCATGATTGATACTATAACAACAGTAAGTTACACACAAGAGTAGTATGGAATACCTACTTGGCCAAAAAAGAACAACCAATAAGTTACAGACTAATAGGTTGTCTCAGTTACACACAAGAGTAGTATGGAATACCTACTTGGCCAAAAAGAACACCCAATAAGTTACAGACTAATAGGTTGTCTTTAATTCTAACAAACGATTTACTAGCTAATTGGATCATAAAAAGCATGAGCCTCATAGGCTAGTGTAGCCCACAGTATATAAACTACCAAGGTCTAAGATACATACCAAAACATCTTGTACCTGTACAGCCAATTTCCGATAAGGAACTTAACAGATAATATCCCAATGTGCTCAAATCAATATATAATAATACTAAAACATCTTGTATTGGTACAACTTTTTTTTTTTTGAGAAAATCGTATTTTACAACTGAAGTCCCCATTGTGCTAACTGCTATCCGTGTTCTTTCAACTACAGATCTAATATGTTTAAAACATGTATACTAAAAAGAAAAATGACAATGGAAATACCTCTCCCTCTATAATTAGTGCAGATGAATAGCAACCTGTCAACCTACAAAAATAACCTAGGTTATTAGAATGAAAAATTGGAGGTCTTGCGCTACTCATTATTTGGTAAATAAATTTGGGGCGTTGCCATCCAAACAAATATATTATAATGGCCTGCACAATGTACAGTAATAACTAAACAGGTCCTGAAGCACAAGCACATATCTGAACTTACCAATTTGAGATTGCACCAATAGTCCAGTTATTTTAGTGTTTCTATTCATTTTTTAATATGAAAAAAAAAAGTAGCAACAATGTCGTAGGGGAGATTGGGATTTTTTGCAGCCGTGAGGTTAGTAAACCAATGGGGAGACCACGAGACCGCCGCCGCCACCACCAACTCCAGACCCAGGTGCAACCCCAAGCCAAAGCCGGAGCCGGATCAGCAGGCAAGTGACGGTGACGGCGAGACAGCATGGATATCCTGCTGGGAGATCAAGGCGGTGACAATACTAGCCTGGTAACTTTGTGAAACATAAGCAGCTAGATTGCTAAACAAACTATTTAATATGATGGGAGCATGCTATTCAAAAACAAACATTTGAATAAATCGCCATAAAGCAGAGCATATAGCATAGTAGCAATTCAAACGTACAGGTGCAAAACACCAAGCAGACTAGCAGAGCATAAATCTGACAAAGAATCTATTCTTATTTATTTGGATATTATTACTACACTGAATGACATGAATTCATAATTGAATTTGAGCAGAACTAATCGAATCTGTCTTTGCATTATAGCAGCAGTATGTCGCAGAAAAATGAGAGAGAGAGACATTACCTCTGACAGCTTCCTTGACCCTGGCAATAAAAAGTCATCTTTGCTTATGACCCCTCGAAGTGGCACCCTTGCAAAGCTGCAGAGTATAAGAGACAAAGTAGCATTAACAAGCTAGCATGCTGAGAAACAGTTTAAATACTGCATCATTGTTTTATATAAGTAACATGTGGATCATGTCAATTGGAGTGCAGCAATTGGTAGCTATTACCAATCCGTGTGTGTTAGTAAACTGTAACAGTATGCTTCCATTACTATTCAATTGCAGAGTTGCAGCTATATATAGCATCATACTATATTAGTAGTCCTGAATCTTTAAGATCCTTGCAGGAGAATTAACAACGGCAGTACGGCACTATTGCTGCATGTGAATCATGCCAAAGTACTACTATTTAGTAAACACTGCCAATTTCTTCTTAACAGGTTAAATGCCATAGTCATAGCAAACAAGGTACATGCAAATTGTAATTTGGCAACCCGTCAGCACATGATGAGTAATGATGTAATATATTTATTTATTTAGAATCAAATTAGCAGCGGCTGTAATTCTAAGGGAAAACAAATTGGCCACGCCACAATTAAGTGGGTCACTCTCGATTCCTCGCCGATCAATCAATCACCATGAGGAACAGACAGGAAGGTATATACTAATCTAAGACACGAGGATTTCATCTGGAGCATAATGCCTGAAACTCTGAATCCGTTCAACCGCCGTCTGCACAAAACCCAGAACGTCGTAGGCCTGCACCTCCCTTAAGCAGAAGCGAGCAGAGGGAAGGGGCAGGCCGGAGGAGGAGCGGGGAGGATGACGTACGTACGAACCGCTGCAAGTTACCTTTGATATATGCGTACTCCTGTAACCTGAGCAAGCAACATCTCTCTGAACCTATAACCTGTAGTAATAGCCACTTTTATTTTTGCAGCAACCCTGTTAGTTGTCTGTCACCTCTGAACCTGCAGTGTACGCGGCATGAAACTCATTTGCTTCCTTAGTCATGTATCCTTAGTCTGCATTTACAAGCTATTTGGATCACCTCCATAACAGGGATGTATAATTCTCCTGTGAACTAAGCAAGAGATTCATACCTGTTTTTGATCACAGAATCTGGTTTATGTGATATTTGGAGATTTGGCATATTGGAACACTAAGTGTACTTTACAGAACGTTATGCCTTTTTGACTACTCCGTCAGTTGTTGGATTTGTGCATCTTGAATTTTTGGGAAATACTAATTTACCTCGTTCAAGGACATGACAACTCGGATGTATGTTATGTGTGTGTGAATTAAATCCTATTATTTTATATTCAAACAATGCATGTCTGTAGCTCCACGAAGGTTCAGATCGTCTTGCTTCAATGCATGGAGTCAAACGTATATGTAGGTGTGCAAAAAATATATGTTGTATGATGCATCGAGCTATTTTCTCTAATCAAATTAATTATGATTTTATTAATCTAAAAGATGCAAACATCCAGGACCTAGTCAAACACGAACGTAACTTCCATTTCGGGATCCATTCAATTACGATACCCATAATTCGATTATCATGTTTAGAAGTGATCAAATAAAAAACTTTCATACCTCCAACAAGAAAAGTTTGAGTAAGCGCAGTAGTAGCATTGTAACTTGTCAAAGCACCTGGATTTGTGAGTTCAAATCTCCCTTAGAGCAGATTTTTTGCTAAAAATAACTAGGGGTCAAGGGGAGCCAGGTTAGGGCCTTGTTTAGATAATTAAAAATTGAACTTAGAATATCACATCGCATTAATGTGAAGACGTTTCGCTTGTTAGTGGTAAAATATCATCCTACCATGGAGTAACCAGCCGAAAAAGAATCGTCTCTTAATGTGCATCTAAACTGTGTGTAATTAGTTATTTTTTTTACCTACATTTAATACTCAAACATATGTCTTTTGGTGTATTTAACGTGATCAATGATGGAGAGAGAGTGGAAAAAAGGTTAGAAATTTTAGCCATCTAAACAAGGCCTTAGTAATTATGGGCCAAGTGTAGTGGGCGTGACCTGTTATGGGCCATGTCGAGTTTGTGGCTCATAGCCTATTAACAACCCGCACCGATGACCCAACCTAAATCAGGCCGCCTCCTAGGTCGTTGCAATAAGCATGTAACAGTGCAACCAATACAGCGTTGCAGTGAGGACCTTGACCCGGTTTGAACTCCAAAAACAACTTAATAATTGAGGGCCTTGGCTATGGGCATGGGCTATTGGCCATAATAATTGTACAAAGGCGCCATGGAGCATGGTCCGGTTGTGTGTACGCATCGGCTGCCCACGATACAGCCACGCACTACAAGGCTCCAACCCAAATCAGCCTCCTCCTAGGTCTTGCAATAAGCATATATAACAATTGCAACCCAAAACAACGTTACAGTTGTGCACCACTTTTTGCTTCACCTCCATGGAGTCTCGTTGCAATATAAGCATGTACGCTTGTAACTCCAACACGGCGTTGCAATTAAAGCAGCACCACCTTTTACTTCGCTCCATGGAGTCACGTTGTATAAGCATGTATCACTTGGCAACTCTAATCAACCGTTGCAATTGAGAACCACTTTGTTAAGCCCCTGAGTCCCCATTTGCAATATGTTGTTGCGATTTGCAACCCACGAACTCGTTGCCATTGAGAACACCTTTTGCTCGGTCCTCGCAGTTCTGCGTTGCATTAAACATGTAGCTATCGCCACCCTAAAACCCCGTAGCAATAGATTTACCACCAAATGCAACAACGTGAAAGTAGTTGCATTACTACCCACAATTGCAAGCAAAATCTTGTCACATGCAACTAGTTTTCACCTATTGCAATATCGGAACCAATTGAAACAAAGAGTCGCAATGCCCGAACAATGCGTTGTTTTACGGTACCTATTGCTACCATTTGTTGGAACTTCGTTGCAATACAACCCCTCTAGCAACCAAAGTTTTTTGTGTTGCATTATAAGCGTTGAATTTGACACCTTTTTTTTGTAGTGATTAGGGAACGAGGCGTGCTTACATGTCCGTGGAAACGAGAGCTTTGTGAGTATTCCACGAAAAAACTTATTTCGACCATATCATAGTGTTGTGAATGTTGATATTTTGACATGTTTGTTTTCATAGTTGCTTCGCCACCACATGAGTGATGAGGACAAGGCTAGCGAGGGCGAGGCGGAGCCCGTAGCCAGAAACGAGGACAGTGAGAAGGGCCAATGACCCGTGGTCTCCATGGCCACTAGGCGACAATGACCTGGTACGATGATGATTGAATGCAGGTTCAATTTGGGAACCCGACGAATTGGTGGCATGACTTAGCTTATGCATCTTTTTGTGCAAAGGATCCATGGCCCTAACTTTGATTTCAAACCATTTGCCTCAACTCCATCTTGTACCAAGCAGTAGCTTGGGACAGGAACTCCTCCCTCAGAGCCTTTTGTGACTTTATTTTCTCATCAACATCCTCTCGCCCATAGGTAGCCTCGGACCAAAAGTCATCATCACTATCCTTTTTTGCCACGGAGGCACAATGGGGATAGTGTCGAGGTCATGTAATATCAGTTGTTACACTTCTCACCGTGGGGCATGTCGGCCGGCGACCCACACGAGGGGCGGTGTCCCACCATGGGGGATGTGCTCTCTGGCGAGGGACTTTTTAAGCCAAATGTGAGGGCTGATTAGCTCGCCCAATCTTGACCCGGTCCCTCACGCGCCGGGGCATCCGCGAGGGGGCTGCCTCCTCCCGCACTTGAGATAGTAGGGGCCCTGCATGATACCCTACTTGGCGTGGTCCAGGCGAAAGAACTTGGATGCTCCGATGTGAAGACCCATCCCCCTTCTTATCCTCCATCCTCCTCTCTCTGCATCCCTCATGGGTCAACAACGGCAGGACCGTGTCACACCGCTTCATCAACCATACTAATGTCCACCAAGTTAGTGCCGGGATGGTACCTCCCATGGACCTCCCCTCAACCGAACTTAGCTCCACATCATTGTACTCCATTCCTAAATGACCCGCGGTGGATGCAATATCCCCCTATACTCATCAAACTTTCATCCTCAGGTACTAGCCTCGGACCTATACTCATCCTCTAAAATCTCCTGGAACTAGTTTCACTAAAAAGTGAGCTCATCTTAAGTAGTCTCCATCATCCCTGATCCTCCCAAACATGTCAGTCCATACCACCAAACTCCTCCCTCATCGCACTCTTCCATACACCATCATTGCCTTATCATTTTTCTCTAACAACACCCAGGTTCCAACTCTTCCTCTTGAGTAAAAGGTTTTCTCTGAGGGCTCCTCATCCATATTATCATCCATGACCACAACAAAGAGGGTTACACACACCTTCTCCAACAACTTCCAAACAAACGAACACTACTACCCTTCACAACCTCTACAAATTCTTTCAATCATCGCCACATGACAAAGACATCGGTGCATAGTGTGCTCGCTTTCTTCCCAGTCAAATCGACCTCTTCAAGCTCGTGACCCATCCATACTTCTCATGACAATGCCGACCAAATCATCAAAGCTAGGGAGGTCTACCAAAAAATGAACTTATTCATGCATGTTCTCAAACTTGCCATCCCCTCTAACTTTGCCACCAATATAAAAACACACTAAACGGTCCATCTACAAAAATGTTTAGCCAAAAATAGGCTATAAGTAAACCAACCATCTTGCTAATATATATATTAGAAAACAAACTCAACACCTCCATTGCAAAAAAGAACTTTAGTCATGTAAATTCTAATCTAGGTCAATCCGGCAAAAAACATATCCTAAAACCGTTTCCACGAACCACATTGCATCAATAAGCGATCCAATCACTCATAATTTCACATTGGAAAATAGAAATTATAACCACCTCAACAATCGTAAGGTCCTAAATGGCTAGAGGTGAATAGACTAATAAAAATTCTACAAATCACTAGAACAATTTTGTTTGACAATAACAAAGCGTAAAATGCGTTGCTCTAGTTTCACTTGTCGTGAGCCACTAATAGCAATTCTAGATTTACAATCTAATTCACACAATTGCTATGTAAGCTGCTTTACCAACTAGATGAGCAAACTAATATTACACTAATGAAATTCTAGCAAGCTACTTGTTGATGTGGCCCTCGCCGGGTCACCCCGGTAGGGCGAAACAGAAAACGAAACTAAAGACAACACCGCGAATGTGGACGAAACCAAAACCATCTTTCAATTGATCTCACTCCACGCCTTTACAGTACCTCCCGCGAAGGGTCTATTTATAGTCCATAGACTCTTACAATTCCAACTCGCCCTCCCTACCAACCCTAGACTCGAGCTCCTCGGCCGGGTGACGTGGCGAGGATGGTACTTTCGCCCGCGATCCCACCTACCCTTGCCGGGTCCATTCGGCACGGACCGCGAACACCCGCAAGACAAAAACTCGGGTGACATTCGAGATAAATCCTTTTCCCGATCGTGGCGTCGAAAGCGTACCGCGATTCGACCGCACCCAGCCGAAAACCCATCCACACAGGGGCCAAAGTCCGCCGTGCACTAGGGACGAAAGTACCAAAGATTCGGCGCGGTCAGCACAACGCCGCCGTCTTCGCCTCCTTTTCATGGCGCCCCGAAGCGCAGGCGTATGACGAAAAGCACGCAGCATTCGGCATGTCGCGTCGAATGCCATCGCTTTCGCCTCCTTTTCTCGCAGTCACCACGGGCGAAGTTCGGGGCGGGCGCCTTCCCGCCCCTCCGAGCCGAAATGTTTTTGCTTTCGCCCGTGGGTCACGAGAACATCGAGGTCTTGGACTCGCCCGGCCGTGTCCTTGAATCACGAAGACTCTTTAGGTCCGAATCCAAGGGATTTCGGCCCTTGGACCGAATCCGAATCCTTCAAGCCATCTCTTTTGCCTTGGCTCTCCCGCCTCTTCTTTAGGGCCGTCCGGTGGGGGGTAGCCCGACTTCGGCCTCCCCCAACACTACTCAACTAGCAATTCTACACAAGCACAAATATATATCTCAATGTAATTGCAAGGGAGAGTAGAGAGGTGTTATACCAACACGTGGCGGCAAGTCAATTCAATCACCTAAGATGATGAACACAATATGAAGCCAATCGAAGGAGACAATCAATCACAATGAGATGACAAATGATTTGTTCACGGGAGTTCACTTGAAATCACCCCCTGCTGGTCTCGGTTGTATTATGCGGCCGGAGTCTCAACGGTGGTTCAAGGTGGCGACTACGGCGCCTTGCCTCACTAGGCCCTCTTGACACCCACGCCGATTGATTGTCTCCCGGTGGTGTGGCTTCATATTGTGTCGAAAATCATCTTGGTGGGCAAGAACAAACCCCTCACAAATCAAGGGAGGGTGGGCAAGAACAACCACCTTCTCTTTCCAACGCCTCCAACAATCGCAAAACCGTCTAGGGTGGTGCTCTCAAGAGAAACAAGAAATCCCCTAATTGCAACAATCACCTAGTGCCAAGAGGGTGAATCACAAATGTATGCACCTAGGGTTTCCCCAAATCCTCTCATGAACAAACAACCACCATGGAAATGGAGAGGAGAGGGAGGGATTTCTTTGGAGCTCTCAAATCAATCACTAGATCTTGCTCTCTCACTTGATTGGGGCTCAAATCAAAGGAGAGAGAGAGGAGGATTGAGCTCTTAGGGTTTGAAAGGAAGAACAAGAGGGACTTTCTTTTTTGTGTGTAACAGAGAGGGGGGGAATAGAGAGCGAAACATTTCGGCCATATACCTCACCACCGGCCGAAGCGGTGGCACAAAGCCTCCAATGGGCCGGGCTGCCCCTCACGAGCCTACTTGCCCGCACGCCATGTACCGGAATGGAAAAGCGGCCCATTTACATCTAACTTGAAGGCAAGCGGGAAGCTGACTTCAGCCGAGAACAGGGGGACCCGGGTCCGCGACACAATTGAGGGTGTGTTTAGATCCACCAAAGTTGGTGCAAAATTTTGGATGGGACATGTATGTCACATCGCATTACCTTGCTTTCAACGCGTTTAGCTTGTTTAGTGGTAAACATTATCCCCACCATGGCGTAATTAGGCTTAAAAATCGCTCGCAATGTACATCTAGCGTGTAATTATTTTTAATTTTTTACCTACATTTAGTACTTTATACATATGCCGGCATTTTGATGTGATGGAGAATCTTCTTTTTGCATAGTGGAAACTGGGGGCATTCCGTAGCGTTCTTGTAGCGGGGAAGTAAGAAAGAATGCAATGACCATAATAGAGGGGGGGTTCTTTCCTGAGTTAACTTTAAAAAAACACCAAGGGGTATTCCCGGTTGCAAGTAGAAGTAAAAAAAGAATGCAATGACCATAAGAAAGAGTTTCATCATATTATCTCATCCCTGACAGAACATGAGCCTAATAGAGAGAATACAAATACCGATCCACACGGTGCATTGAATATACACGACTATTTATTTAGACCACAGTGACAAGCTAAGTTGTGCATGAGAGGAAAGTTTTTTAGAAGTGAGAGAGCAAAATAGTAGGATGTCACAATGTGTATGAGAACAGAAGTTCATACAGCACATACCTAAAAGGCTCTAGGGCTATGCATTGCTTGTTTCCGCCTGCAAGGGAGAGGATAAAGAGAGAGGTGCTACAACTTGTGGATTTCCCGCCGGCCTGCTGGCACTGATCCTGGTGATGCAGCAGCGGGTGCATCATATAGATGGCGTCCGCTTGCTTGCTACTGCTGGGTACAGAATCACCAGGTTGTTGAGTGTTGTCTAAAGATCAAACTCCATCTGCATGTACATCTTGATCGGGGACTTGGATTCCAGTGTGCGTTAGGACTCTGTTACGAGTAGCACTTGTGTTTCCCTATGAATATGTGTGCGGTGCTTAAACTTTGATATACCACGGTGATCACAACTTGATTCAGACGACCAAACACCACAGCTTGGATTCAGGCAAACCCTTGGGGCCCCGGAGGTCATCGTCTGATTAGCATAATCACTTCACCATTCTACATCAATTGAAAAGAGAAGTGTCAATATACTTGTTTGCCACAATTACACAATGTATCAAGGCCGCAATTACACAATGTATCAAGTACTTGGTTTATTTTCTAGATGGTTTGTACTACTCTTTTAAAAACCAATGCATCCTTGTTGTGGTTCTTTTTTAGCTCGTACCAACTCATCTACTACTTTTTCTTTTTCTGCTTCCTTGCTGCCGGGCACCAAAAATTTTTAGGAGATGTCAAATATTAGGAATTGAAATTATATGTCAGCATGCCACCTGAAAAATTGCAAACAATATAATCAGCCAGCTTCAGGACTGAAATTTATAAATGGAAGACCTACTGCAAATAAATATGGGATGCATAATCGATGAGCTAACAAAAAAATCAAATTAGTTTTTGTACTTTAAAAACGGTTTTTGGCTAATCCGAAAAACTTTTGGGTATTTAGACTTCAATCCAATTAATAGCAAATTAAACAGATTAAGATGAACGTTTGACCTAATATATATCAGATATGAAGGTCATCTTCTTGGCCAATCAAATTAACCAAAATGAAGTAGGAGTATATAGAAAGCTCAGCATCACATTAGCAATTCGTTGAATCATTGGGTCCTGCATGGTTAGCAGTGTTTGGTATGAATTAACTCAAAAATATGCAGACCAACCGTGACACTATTATTTTTGAACCTTATAAGACAAAAAGGCAATGAATTGAGGGTCCGTGCATTGAACCATGAAGAGATAGTGCCACAACTACTCACATGAAATCATTCTGATACTCCGCAAATGGAGTTATCCTGACTACAATGCCGTTAGCATGTAATATTGCTTGAACATGACACATATTTATCAGTTTGAGTTTTCAATCCAGGCCATAGAGCCAATCTAGGTGATGGAACCTGGAAATTTGAGGCTAAACTTACCACAAGTTCATGATAAAAAGTCATGCATCCTGAACATAAATTTTTCTAGTTCAAACTTCAATGTCAGAATTGAATTTTACATGTGCCAGCATTCTCACCTCTGAGATTTGTTCTGACCTCTCAGCGATTAAACCTGAAAAGGAGAAATCAAGCCGTCAATTCCTTACATGCAAAATGACACGCAATAACTTAACCTAAGTCCTGATCTTTCGTTTATGTGATTTTGTGGTAACATAACACACGCTGCATCCTCCATTAGTAATGCAAATTAATTATTTGCACAAAGCAAAGCCATAGTAACACGTTGGATAAAAATTTCTATTTCCTCACATGATTGAGTCGTTCCACGCCTGGAATTTCTATTTCCTTTGCGACTTGACTGATTATTCAATTCCATGAGTCTTTGGTTGTTCAAGAGCACTATCAAATGGCGAGAGTTCTCACTAGAGGAGGACGGATCTCCGGCAAGCCAATCGAGCTGCACAAGCAGATGACAAGAAAAATCAGATCCATGTTGTCAGATCGAAGTGCAAGGGAGCTTTCTGCCGCCGCCGCGGGAAGAAGGCACAGATCAAGGTGGTGTCAATCGACAACCCCCGCGGCGCGATCGACCACCGTAGGCGCTTCCGCGCTGGCCGCGCAGGGCCATCGCCACCACGCACGACCGCGACACCACTCGCAGCCAGTATGCGTCGCCGCTGCACCGACGCCGACGACGTAAATGTAGCTCGATGGAACCGCGCACGCGGCGGGCGCTGCATGCCGCCGCCCCACTCAGCCTGCACGCGTGACTCGCCATCTGACGCCGCTTCTCCGCCGCCCAGACATCGTCTCATCATCGCGGCCGGATTACTACTACGATTTCGATTTCGCACGCACGGGCCGCCGCTCACCCAAACGCGACGGGGCGCATCAGATCGGGGCCGTAAGTTTCGAGCGAGAAGGCGGTGGAAGGAGGGCAAACGACGAACCTTCTTCCCGAGCACGTGTGGAGTGGCCTTCACCGCCACGCGTTCGGGCGAGGTCGGCGCACGGGCGGTAGCCATTGCGAGCGTGGAGGCGTGGAGTGCAGAGAG
>JADLZK010006097.1:0-146515 GCA_015847255.1 Hyparrhenia diplandra
TGTTCATATGATTATTTTCATGTAAGGAATTTTTAGTTACTATGCAAGTGGCTTTAGTAGGGATGACAGTTGCTAAGGGAATAATATTTCATGGGATTTTCATAGCCTTACGATTACGACTAATTTGTCCTTGATGTCACCATTTGTTAAGGCTACTGTTTTTCATACTGTGCATAAGGTTAGTCAAGGGAATCATTAGGAATATTCTCAAAGGGTTCTATCAAACTAATATCCATGAGTATTGTTTACAAATACAAACTCACCATATTCTTTTACTAATAGTTACAGGGAACCATCAATGGTTCTGTTATAGTTATGCAAGTCAAAGTTCTAATTTAGTGAATTTGTATCATCCTTGCTTCACAATTTTTGAATTTTTATTGCTGATCAATTAAACAAAAATACTCCACCTGTCAATTGAAGGTGTATTCTAATTTGGAAAAAAGTTACGCTTTGCAAATTTTTGTTGTTTACCCAGATCTTTCTCTATACATGTCTTACTGCAACTTTAATATGCAAATCAGTGCTACAGGATTTGTAGTGTTTGTTGCAATTTGACTGCATTCCAGTTTTTTTTTTTTAAAAAAAAAGTTGTCAAGCACTACTAGATGCACCTTCTCACAAATTTAAGTGAATTCCTTTGGATTTGTAACTTCTGTTGCAATTTAACTGCATTCCAATTTTTTCAAGAGATCAAGGGTTACTAGATAGTAGATACAACTTCCATTCCTTCCTTGACCTGCAAATCTTGTTTTAGGTATTTCCTCCTTCTGATACAAAAAAATTCCAATGCATCCGTTTTGCAGAATGAGTTAGCTATCCTTGAATTCATACATCTTTTGGTGGAAACTATGGATCGCCACTTTGGCAATGTGGTAAGCTTATGTAATCCCAAGTATTTTTCTCCCAGCTATTAGTATTGTAAAAATATTCAGGTTACAGGGGCTGACGCTTTTTTTTTCTCTCTCTCCTTTTGGCCAGTGCGAGCTTGATATCATGTTCCATCTCGAGAAAGTGCACTTCATGTTGGAAGAGATGGTGATGAATGGTTGCATTGTGGAGACGAGTAAACAGAACATATTGGCACCCATACAACTTATGGAGAAAACTTCCTAAAATAGTGATCCATTTGTCTAGTTTTCCATCCTCTTCTTCTTAGCATATTCAACTGTTACCTTCCATAAATTTTCCCTCTGTATGTGAAAGTGCAAACAATCTCTGTAAGCATGTTGTATTGAATTGACCTGATTGTGTGCTTTCAGATATTCCTGTGATCCTCTTTTCATGTATGTATGCCTTCGCTTTGATCACTTATATGTATAAAAGGTATATTTATCTTAAGAAAAGCTGATTTATCATAAAACAGTAATTTATTGTTACATTTTTTGCAGATAATTTGAATAGAATAGTAATGATCAAGGTGAGTATTTATGGTTGATGTTGAATGATTGATAAAACTGACTATATGGAGCATTTTCTTGTTATGATTATGTGATTGCCATTGGTTTGCAAACCTATAATAAGCACCACATTGTTGCTTGTTCACTAGAATAGAGGTCTGTGAATGATGGCCAATTTTGATATGTTTATGTTTTGGAAAATGTTTCTCGTCCTGTGATAACTACAATAGATCATGTTAACTCCCATAATCTCTTGCGCTATTTATAATACTCCAGAAATTTTCTGCATTAAAACGGGGCTAAGTGTGTATTTGGACACTTATTTCCAGTAATATATGCCAAATGTATTACTTTTTCTTTTATCGTATTCGGTTCCATTGGCCTGTTGCTGGTGTTAACACATGACTACATGAGCCTGTGCCCTAACATGCAATTTAGTCTATGACATGGTACAACTTATCTAGAAAGTGCTTCCTAGATAAGCTGCACAAATAGAGTTAAAGCGACGGTCAAAATAAGCTAGTTTGTTCTAGCTTCTGCTTTTTAGTACAAATGGGAGTTATGGGATAAGCGTGGTAAGAAAAAGTGTGGCGCTCGCCTGTTGATTTCAGCTTATTTTGTCCATAAGCAACCTATAAGCTGTAGCGAACAACCCATAGTCTTATATCTTCATGTAAAAACCACATACTCGATTAAATCTTTGTTTTTCTTGTATCTGCTGTATAAAAAATTTCTTTGGCAGACAGGGAAGCGCAGCCAGCAACTAAATTGCACCATGATTCTTGGACAAAACCTCTGTCCGAGGCAGACAAGACGCAGTCGATGACACTAATGCAGTACAATATAGTGTTAGTTGGAGCATGAATTCATAAGCTGTATAACTCAATTTGTTCCTATTGCCACCCATTCTCAAGCAATAGCTAGTTTCCCTTGCACACACTAATTTTCACTAACACCTCTGCTAATTTCTTCTCCGCCTTATTATTGGTTTGCATATTTGCTTGGGAATGAAGAGGATAAGAGAGCAAGAGCACTTGCTACTTCAAATGAAAGCAAGGATATAAATAGGGTGGAAGAGAGGGATTGTATTTAGAGCAAGAGTGCAAGGGTAGTAGATGAGGGAATAAATTTTGTACGGAGAAGTAGTTGAGACTACGGAAGCTCAGGTTTATCTGTCATGAAAAGGCCTCAAACATTGAAGCCGCGACATGAGGTCAGAGGTCCCTGCCACCATCGTGCCACAAATGATCGACATGCTGAGGAGAAACTTGAGTGAGGGGAAAGGAATTGGGGAGAAGCAAAGCAATAAAGCCATGATTCGGACTTCTTCGGGCATCTTTCCATTGCTTCGCTGTTCACCCTGAGTTTCCCTGCTCAAGGTTTTGGAGCATACAGTAGTGAAAACTGATTAATGGTTTCCCAATGTCATCCATCCACAAGGAGATTAATCTGTGTGAACCAGCATCTATAACCTTTGTTGGGGTTTACAATCTTGTACGCAATAAGAATCAAAAAGCATCACAATATGAACATATTTATTGAAAAAAATCATACAAAAATAAGGTTGCCACACAATGAATTTAATGGATCAAATATATACATGCAACTAGTTTTTATTGTAGATACTAGCTGTCAACTATAATCTGTTGAAAGATAAAGGGGGCTATTTTGATTTTTTGGTCAAAAACATAACCGTGGTTAAGAACAAAGAGGTCATAAAGAATTTCTGAATAAACAAGGAGGCTTGGGTATTAATTTATTAAAGATATTAGAACTATGAATATCAGTTTGCTATGTAAATGATTTTGGAAACTTGAAAAAGAAAATGGCTTATGGTAGGATATTATCAGATACAAATATCTAAGAAAGATTCTGTCAGTACTGTTAGTTATATTGTTGATAAAGTTTTGGAGATTCAATTAAGCCATAATAAAGATACTGTCTTCTAGAAATATGGTAACAAAAAAGTGTTTACTGGTAAATCCATTTATAATGCCTTGATGACTAACAATGAGGGGATTTATTATATGAAAATTTGGAAAGGGAAAATACCAGCCAAAATTAAGATTTTCCTCTGGCTCTTAATGAACAATGTTGTACTTACAAAAGATAACATGTTATTAAAAAGAAAAATGGCAAGGTAATCCAGATTGCTATTTCTGTGATAGTAATGAAACTGTCGACCACTTGTTCTTCCAGTGCAATACAACAAAATCTGTCTGGGCTACTTTTGCCTACTGCTTGGATGCTCCTAACATTCCAAGTGGACTTCATTAGGTTTGGGATTGGTGTGAAAAATCTTTACAAGTTGATTCCAAATATCATGTTATGGGCATTGCAGCCATCTGTTGGGCTATTTGGAAAGCCAGGAATAGCATATGTTTTGATAACAAGAAAGTTCAAAATCCCATCTCCATTAAAAAGTAGTTCAAATTCCAAAGAGGAAGAAGAGGCAATCAAGGATGGAGTCAACACCATGTTCTAGATAGCGGTCAAGCTAATCAACAAGAAGTCTAGGAAGAACACCTCCACTGCTCAGCTGAATGACAAGGATGACGCCCAGGTTTAAATTTCTTCGGATGGTTTGCTGAAGCGAAGTCTTTCTGGAGTTGGTTATTTGGATTTTGCAGATGTCTGCTGGTTTCAAACTCTTGTTTTCTATCAAAACTCAGTTTGGTTGTAATAACAATTACTTGGGTACTGATACTCTGGTTGCTCTGCAACATGTCGCCTGTCGCAGCATCTTTAGTTTGATAGGTCTTGTGTCCTATTAGCTAGATGTTGTCTGTTTGGTCTAGAACTGTCAGTCTGTCTTCGTCTTTATCTTCAAACTCTTGGTATTTCCGTTTTGCAATGGAAATGGGGTGAATGCTTCGGTCAAAAAAAAAAAAGAATTTCTGAAACTAATTCTAAAAAAAGAGTTTCTGAAATTCAAAAAGACTGAGTTTGACAAAACCATGGTTTTAGAGAATGCAAAATTTATTGATCCAAACATCCAACAACCTGAAAAACTAAAGCATTTTGCAAAAACATAACATTATCCAATACATACTCCAAAAAATACTTTTGCATATCAAGACAACATCTAAGTGTTTATCTGGACACTTAGTTATGTTCCATTAACATATCCCAAGTTACACTACTTTTTTTCTTGTATCAGTTCTCTATTGGCCCTATTGCTGGTGTTCGATATCCCAAGATGCACTTTTTAATCTATGTTATGGTCCATTTGTTTTATCTTCATGTAAAAACCATATACTCCATTAGAGCTTTATTTTTCTTTGCATACTTTGTATATTCTTTTTCATTCACAGACATGGAATTCATGCTCCAACTCACACTATTCTTGCCCAACAACTGAGACAAAAGAAAGACTTATTGCAGTGCAAAATAGTGTGAGTTGGAGCATGAATTCCAAACATGATCCTCCTGTTACCACCTATTCCCAAGCAATAGCTAGTTTCCCTAACTCTCTTACACTGTATTCTTCACTAACAACTCTGATAATTTCTTCTGTGCCTTATTATTTGTGTGCATATTTGTTTTTTGGTAGTAAGAGGATAGAAGACCTAGAGAACTCACTACTTCAAAAGAAAGCAAGAATATAAATAGGATGGGAGAGAGGGAATATATTTATAGTGCAATAGTGCAAGGGTAACTGATGAGGGGATAAATTTTGTGTAAGAAGTAGCTGAAACTACTACGGAAGCTCATATTTATATGGCATACAAAATGCCTTAAATATTATAGCCGCCACATGAACTCACTGCCATCCTCCTCCTACGTAGTAAACCTAGTTCGAGATATAAATGTTAATTAATACTATTAATATAAACTTGGTTGAAATTAAATTAGTTTGACTTGCACACATCTTATAGTCGTTTTTTTTTGTGGACCGAGGGATTACTTCAAAACTTCTATCTCTTCTACTTAACACGAACCTCTCAATTGGAATTAACTGATACTACCTACCACATAAGGCTAAATAATATGGTCATAGCTAAGAGTTTATTTGGATTGGTTTAGATTTAATTGTGCCAAATTATTAACTACTCCCTCCGTTTCAAATTATAAGTCACTTTGAATTTTTTGGTTTATTCATTTATCTTTCATAATTTGGAACGGAGGGAATAGGTTTTTTTCAGAAGACATTATTAACTAGCTTTTTAAAAAAAATTATTAACTACATTTTTTTTAGCAAAAATATTAATTACCCAGACAAATTGCGTCAACGGCCAGCCCAAACAACATCCAAGCCCATTCCAAAAGCCGGCCTCATTTCTCCAGTTCTCGTGAAAAAGCCCCCCGTTCCATTCCTCCCCGTCGCCCTCTCCCATGGCCGACCCGCCGCCACCAGCGGAACCGCCCACCCCCACCACCATACGCGACCTCTCCGACGACCTCCTGCGCGAGATCCTTCTCCGCCTCCCGTCCCTCCCTTCGCTCGTCCGCGCCGCCCTCACCTGCCGCGCCTTCCTGGCCGCCGTCCGCTCCTCCCCAGCCTTCCGCCGCCGCTTCCGCGCGCTGCACCCGCACCCCTCTCCTCGGCCTCTTCTTCGAACCCGACAGCGACGAGAACCCCACCTTCACGCCCATCCGCCGCGGCTCCGACCGGGACCACCACGCGGCCGCCGTCCGCGGCCTCGACGTCTTCCTCACCCGCGTCCCGTACCAGGACGACGACGACGTCTTCCCGGATGGCAGATCGTGGAGTGCCGCGGGGCTGCCTTCTCCTCCTCAGCTGGAGAACCAAGCAGCTTGCTGCCTACAACCCTCTCACCGGGGCTTTGGATCTCGTCCCCAGGTTGCCTGACGAGATCTCAAAGGGACACCGAGGCAAGTTCATCCCCGGCGATTTCTTCCTGGTCGTCCCCGACGACGAGGCGGCTCCCGACAGGCGTTCGTTCCGCGTGGTCTATTACTGCCACGACAAGTCTCGGGTGCGCGCAGCCGTCTTCTCGTCGGCCACCAGGAAGTGTCAGATTCTCCCTGGTCGGAGCCTGTGCCGACACAGCCGGCGAGCGGCAAGTATTGGCTTCTCAAGGGGAAGCAGGTGAATGGGTTCTTGTGCTGGTCACACCATAAGAATGCCTACATAGTGTTGCTGGACACTGCGGCCCTGCAATTCTCCGTCATTGATCTGCCGCGTACCTTGAGTGGGCGAGGCCACCTCTACGCAACTGGGGATACCAAGGATGGGAAGCTCTGCATCGTGGCTGCGCTCGATTTCAATCTGTTCGTTTGGTTCCGGACACCAGATGCTAATGGTGTTGACAAGTGGTTGCTTCAAAATGTGCTGCCGTTGGAGGAAGAGGTTCTTGAGGCCACTGAGGGATCACGGGATGAACTTGAACAGCTTAAAGTGTTTGCGATTCATGACGGCATTGTGTACATGACGACTTTTGAGACATTTAGAGATGCTACTTTGCCTTGTTGGTACCTATCCTTCTGCCTGGAAACAAGGAAGCTGGGAAAACTCTTCTATGTAAAAGCTGATGGTCATGCTCATCCCTACTTCATGCCATGGCCTACTTCTTTAGTAGGTAACAATTTGAGCCCCTGACTAGGATGTTCTTGTTCAATTGGAACTGGTTATGATAACATGTAATGATGTAAGCGAAAGGAAAAGAAAACAATTGTAAATCGTTGTTTTATTGCCCTTGTAGTCTCTTATAATCTGAGTTATTGGTGTCTTTTTTTATAGTGCTATTGTTCTTTACAAACTGCAGAGTAATTTGTACCTAGGTTCTGTCTAGATTCAACAGTTCGTTCACTTTTCCTCATGTGTTTACACTTTTTATATTTGAGAACTATTACATTTGTTTTTGCACAGCTGCAGGAGTACCAGGCCGTGTAGCTGTTCCAACAAACTTATCCCAGTTCTTTGAGCTTATTAGTAAGAAAGGGGATGGTCTCAAATCCATCTTGATCTTTCTGTTAGCATATATAACTTAAGAGTCTTTGGTTAACCCGTAATGACTATGTTCTTCACAATAAAATCAATAAATCATTGCCCACCCTGATGTTGTGGCACATCACTCGATAATTTTTATGCAGAAATGGAGCATCTTGCTGAAGGAGAAAGAGACAAGTTGTGCAGTAACGAAAACAGAGAGATCATCACGACACTTGGCGCAACCAAGAGATCAGTGAAAGCTGTGTAGTTTTTTTTTTTTAAAAAAAAAGATTTGTTATAATATACTGACACTCTTTTGGTCGGTGTATCTTTTGGTTCCTCGTTCTCTTTCTGTTTCTATTTAGAGGGTAGGTGCCTTGAGCACTCTTTTTTTTTTTTTTTTTTTTTTTTTTTTGAGACACCTTGAGCACTCTAATGCTTTTGTTGTTATCCCAGCAAACTCAAAACTTTGCTTTCTGTAAAACGGGAACAATGGTCTTTAAAAAATAGCAGTCCGTGTGGCTGATTCTTGTTTGTGTGACAAGAGATGTGACAAGAGAAATGGAAACTGAACAAAGGCTCAAGTTCAAGGCACACTTAATTCCATGACGATAGCATGGGATGCAATGTAACTACACATCCTCTGGCCACTGTCTTTTAAAGTTGGCTTCAGAACAAATGATATTATCTCTCCTATTATTGATTAAGACTTGTTTATGTGTTAGGAATATTTCAACTGTTCCACACACAGTCCCTCTAATGAGGCCTGATCCTGGTTTTTATCTCTGCTATGTTTTTGTGTGGCAACTATACCCAATGTGCCTAAACTTAAGATGCTTTGCTTGCTACATAAATGCAACTATACACATTCCCTCGCCTTTTTCTCGGTTTCTCTCATCTCCCTCTCCTTGTCGCCATTTCATAGTGATGCTTGCCACGTGCGTGCGGCGTGTGCCTCCCTACTTGTCATGGTTGCTAGAGTGTGGGAAGACGCATGAGCGTGGCGACATTCGTAACAGCCGGTGGGACACAGGAAGCTGAGCATCTCCAAGAGAGAAACTATATATCTATGCTATGTGCTCCAATAGAAAAAAAATGTGCTCCAAAAACTCTTCTATCCTATGCTCTAAGAGAGAAGCTATATATCTATGCTATGTGCTCCAATAGAAAAAAATAATATGCTCCAAAAACTCTTCTATCCTATGCTCTAAAATAACAAGTGTTCTATCCCGGAATACAAGGGAAGCTAAGCTAGAGCTTTGTGAAACTGGGCCTTACTTCTTCCCAAAGGATTAAAGAGGAGTCACTGCCCACATGCGTAGTAAAAAAAAACACTAACCATGCGTAGTAAATGGCCCATTTTGACTCTTCATGAGCAGTGACTGCCTTGTATAGTAAAAAAAAACTATGTCACTTACCATTTGGAACGGAGGGAGTAATTACCATGTAACTAGTATAATGCCCGTGCTAGCGCCACGGTATTGGTCTTGAAAATTGTTAGTTTAAATCAGATTTTGGTACAACATTGGCATTTGTAAAAGTTACATTGTAGCTAACTTCTTGATCAAGAATTGAATATCTTCGAGGGGAGCATGTCACGGCATTCTTTGTTTATTTTCGTGAGTGAGGATGTCACCCAGAATTCCCTCCTTAGTGTAGTTGGTTCTGTACATGACAAATAGCAATATTATACCAAGTTTATTGAAACATATCTATACTATACAGCCTTACATTATTGATCGGTGGTATTTTTTCTCCGTCCCACCACTTCATGAAATTGTACACAAGAAAGCCTCCCAATTTCCTGGAACCGGTTAGCAGTTCAAATAAGCAATATTTTGTGACATGAAACTTATCATATAACTTACTATAAGTGATTACCAGTGTTTATTATCTTGAACCTTTGTTACCCATGTTGGGAAACCTCCAACCCAATCCCAAATATTGTTCTTCAAATCAGGATTTGTCGAGCCATGGCGAGTAAACTTTTACAGATATTGTGGAATGTAGCTTTATGTAAATCTTTTGGATCAAACCTCTCATTGCACCCTGTTAGATCTTGAAGTGGATCTAAAATATGCACGGTTTTGGTTTGCAAGTTCAATATAATGAGAGTGTATAGGCCATCTCGATAGTATGGTAGTAGAATCTATAAGCAAAACATAGAACGTGAGTGGTAAATTACTAAAAACAAGACTTTTAAATAATACAGAAAACATAACTTACATTGGTACAATCTTTGATGCTGTATCGCATACTCGGCCAACACTCAAGTACTTTTTTTAGGTTTGTGGTTATATGCTTTGTCAATCTTGGGACAACACCGTGGATCTCATCCAAAACAAGTTATTTCTCGATAATCATTATAGTAGAGATTATTTTATTGTAAGTATTTCATGAGTCATCTAATTTTTAAATTCTTTGTACATGTCAACTTACAACAAACTTGAGGTCCATGAAGTGATGTATTTTTTTGTTCAGCCCAAAGTCTTGGTTGTACGCAAGCATGCGAACATCAAATTAAAGCTCTCATGTTCCAATTCTTTGTCTTCACGTATAATATTCATACCATGTGTTGTTCCTGCTCGTTGTTGTGGCAGTCTCGGTGGCTTTATAAATAGCTCGACAAATATATATATAATACAAATACAAATCATAAATTATACCAGATGTAGGCAAAGCAAAAGAATTGCTATTGTTTTCCGATTCGGCCTTCTTTCTTGCTCGGTACTGGCGTTGGTATTCACGTTGTTTCCTCCTCGCCTCTTCCCTTTGTTCGTCGGTCATTTCAGCCCGACGATTCCGTCCGCGTCGGGCCTCATCTATACGTTGTGTGTCTTAATATGCAACATGAATGAATAAGTCACAACCAATGAGCTGAAAAGACATACCTGCGATGTTGGTGATATCTCCTAGTGCAGAGTTTGTTCCTCTCGACGTAGACATCTGTGCCACCAAAAATCACTGGCGTTGGTATACTAAGCATCGAGACGGAAAAGTTTCTGTTAAAACCACAAACACGACAACCCGATCAAATCTCCAGGTATATATATATCCTCAACATATATCCTCAACAAATAAAGTTTACATATAGAATATATAGTGGCTTGAACACATAAAATCAAAACAGAAAAACACAAGCAGCGATGAATGGAGATATGATAGAGATAGCTATAGAGGTAACAGTGAAGAAGGGTTCTAGCATGTCAATATCAGACTCCTAATGAGTATTTTTGTCTACTCGGAGAGCAGGCAGCGAGGACGTGAGCAGGATTATGAGCAGCGAGGACGTGAGCAGGATTCAAAAAATCTCACACTTTCAGATAACTCAACTGTACACGCGCGTGTAAGTAACAGCTTCAGACATCTAGCTCAGATCAGAGAAAATATTGTACTCTCGTAGATAATGGCAATGTAATTCAAACTTGAAATAATGGCAATGTAATTCACCGTGACGGAGGCAACCGTCCAGCCCGGCCGTACTACGTGGTGGAGAAAGAGATCGATCGATCAATCGACATGAGCCAGGGGCAGCTTCGGAGGCCGCAGCAGGCCGGCGATGACCTGCAGCAGCACGCGCAGGAGCAGCAGCCCGTCAAGTACGGCGACGTGCTGGACGTGTCAGGCGAACTGGCCGAGCGGCGTGTGACTCAAGGGACGGCGCGCTGCTGCAGGCCGCGGAGGCCGGTCGCCGAACGCCGCCAGCAGGACCCGCGTCGCCGATCGCCGCCGCCAGAAGGACTCCACGCACGCGCGGCGGCAGCACCCGTGATTTTCGTGGATCGGAACCGTGGACTCCGTGGATTGGAACCGTGGACTCGGGGTCGCGTGGGCGTGGGCGTCAGAGTTTTTTCGTTGTGGGATTCGCCGGCATGTTTCCCCGTCTCTGATCCTTTTCTCAAAAAAAAAAAAAAAAAATAAAAGAAAGAAGGGTAGTGAGTGGGGCAGGAATCGAACTCGGGTGGTAGAACTTTCGTTCGGCATGCATGTGCGGGATTGTGAGGACGGTAAGGTTGTAAGACCTCTGGACAAACTTTCGATCCTGGCCTCCGTTCGTGGATCCGTTGGTTGTTATTTGTCAGTCCAAAAATAGAAAGAAGTGGTGCCTTATAGTAGAGATTCTATACATCTTTTACCAAGCCTTTGTTTGCCACACAACAAAAGAAAAACTAAGTGTTCTTTCACGAAGAAAGTCTTTACCAATTACTGCTGCATATAAAGTTGACTTCAAAGACATGAATAGAAGATTCCTATATGTACCAGATAATCTACATGAAAACCAATCTAAATAAACTTTGCACCTGGACTCATCTTTTTTCACGGGGCCTGGTTCAGGTCAATCATATACCCAACTGGACCTCCACGGCCCATTGAGGCCCTACGAGAAAGTGACGGAGGCCTCCTCAGCTCAGCATGGACTGGCACGGGCATCTCGTCAGAGTGCCCAGAAATGCAGAGCGATCCATTTTCATCCTGATCCCAGTAAACTTCAACCATGAGGCCTCTTGGATGCTCCTCTGTCTCAGTTCCAGGAATACCAACAAAACGAGACCCCTTGGGAATCTGAATTGTCAAAGAGACACAATCAAAGAACAGTCTTGTAAATGTATTCCTAGCAAAAACAAATTCTTGGCTAAACAACCAGATAAGCAAACTAGCCTACTTGATGGGAGATATTTCTGCTACTCAGATGTTTTCCTCCGTTTATGATTAGAAGTGTGGTGTTGTTGTTAGGGTTATTGAGTACAGACCTGAATTGTTGCTCCTGATGACAGGTTGAGAGTCACCAAGGTACCTTCAGCAGTAGAGCTCTCCAGCTCTGCCTGCTTTGCAATGTTCAAGAACACCTCTTCAAGTGTTGTCAGACCAAGTTGAATGTCTGATATTCCAAACTCCCCTTCCCTGTCTTGCAGCTCTCCAAAGAATCTCTGTTGTGGAAGTGTTAATATATCATTACTTTAAAAAATGAGGTACATTAGAGCTCTGGTGCCAAAGTATTACCGTCAGAAGCGGTTCTTTGTGATGAGGGATGACAAAAGTCAAGAATGTCCTGCTCTCCTCTTTTGGATCAACATCAAGCCGCTATTTAAGCACAATATATAAAGGCATTTATATATCATGATGGTAAGAGACAAAATCTTAAGATGATCTTATTTAGTCATGAGACACGTACTTCCTTGAAGAACGATTTGACAGCTTCTATGTTAGGATTAACTGGAGCCTCAGTGTTGCTGTTAATGTTGGGGCTCTGCATGTGGCCATTTCCAGAGAAATTAACGTTAGCGATGTATCCTGTTCCAAATTTCGACTTCAACCTTATTGATGTCCCAATGCACCGCAGTTTCCCCTTTGCCATTATAGCTATCCGGTCACCAAGAATATCAGCCTCCTCCATGGAATGGGTGGTCAAGACAATAGCTCTTCCTTTCTTGGCCTCCTCTATGATGTCCCAGACATGCCTCCTTGTTATAGGATCCATTCCAGTAGTCTACATAGCATTATACTTAGTTAGGTTGACATGTGACAGGGCTCCAGGGGAGGAACAAACCAATAAATTTTTTTCTATTTTCTCACCGGTTCATCGAGAAAAACCAATTTTGGGTCACCAATCAGTGCAATCGCGACACTTAGCCGGCGTTTCATTCCTCCACTGTAGCTGCCTGCTCTAGCATTAGTTACCTGGCTGAGCTTCACTTTGGCTAATGACTCCTCTGCTACCTGTGTCAGATGATGAACCATAGAAAGATAAAAATGCAAGAACATATGAATTTCAGAGAGAACAAGTCAAAAAATTATTAAGAAACATACTGATGTGATTGCTGCTGGAGGCAATCCCTTGATGCTGGCAAACAATTCCATGTGCTCTTTAGCTGTTAATGCATCCCATAGGATATCAAACTGTAAAGTAACAAAACACACATATTTATGAGTTTTTTTGCCAAATATATCACTACTTGCATCAATAGTATCAAAATGTCTAAAGCATCACCTGTGGGCAGACTCCAATCATCCTACGGATATTTGACATTCCCACAGTGCTTCGAACAGAGTGACCATAAATGAATGCTGTGAGATGTTTGGTATGTATTATTAGCATGGCCGTTGTTGTTTTGGAGACAAAGAAACCAGAATGCTGCTTCAATGAATGACACTTACCATCACCTCCTGTAATTGGTGTGATTCCAGTCAGACAACTGATTGTAGTTGTTTTGCCGGCTCCATTGGGCCCAAGAAGACAGAATAGCTGGTCCTTCTCAAGGTTCACCCATAAGCCCTGAATAAAATTTGTAGGTAATGAATAATCAGATCATGACAAGCATAGACATAGTTGCATGTTTTTATGTCAAAACTAATTGATAACTTACTTTAACAGAATGAAATGGCTTAGATTTTGAGAATTTGCAACAACAAGCAATGCTGAAAGTTCCTGGATATGTCTTCCGTAGACCATGTATTTGAACTGCAACACCAGGATCTACCGCATTGTTTGCAGCTTGTTCCTTTACTAGGTTTTGCTCCGCGAGAACATCCTCGTCAGTAGGGGTAGCATCATCAGCAGGGCGGCTTGAACCAAAAAGCTAAAGAGGCCTCCCTCTGGAATAAAGATTAATGGTCAGTACGCCAGCGAAACAATGTGAGTAGCTATCAAATACTTCAATATCTGACCTTCCATCTTGCCTCCTTTACCAGTCCAGTATGAAGGCATCAGAAAGTAGAAAACTGACTTCCGGACGCCGTTTACATTTGGAAGTATGTTATCAAAGTATATTGCCAGGACAAACCACAAGAAAAATGTGGATATGAGCCACTTATAGATATCGTCCTGTAAGACATTTTGCAAATAATAAGTGACTGAAATCTAGTGACCAAAAGACAAATCCAATAAGCAAAGTTTTGAACGTACAATAGTAATGACGCAGTCAGTCTCAAAAGATGGGCACTCCCCACGCTGATTCCATCTAATACCTTTATCTTCAGGAGTGGCTGTTGCCTTGCCTAGAATGTTGAGGGCTTTGGCAAATAAATCAGGAGGAAATAAAGACCACAGTGTCCTGTATAACTTTTTGTAGTCAGCCGAATAAGGGAACCCAAAGGTGGTAACAAGCTGCACAGGTAGAACAAAAGGTGTTACCATATTTTCTGGAAAAAAAATGAAATACTGGATACATAAATGATAGTTAACAAAATATTACCTGAGTCAAGAACCCAATAATGAATATTGCAAATCCAACAGTAGTAGCTGATGCTGCCTTAGCTACGAACGTGGATATCATGAAGGCAAAACTAAGCTGTAGGAAACATGATGGATGTTTGTGTTAAGGGGACATTTAAAAATAACATATGCTTCCCAAACTATGATAAGATTAGAAACAAAGTTCATCCATAAAATGTGTTCTTAACAAAATTGAGCATTACAAACAGGCAGAACCAAATAAATAAATCGATCAGTATTTGGAGCTTACCATGTTCAGCTGGAATAGGAAGAACAGGAGGAATAGGATTCCAAAATTATTATGAAGGAAGAAATCGAACTGGAACATCATCCCAAAGAGCACAGTAAAAAGTGCTGAAATTGTTGTAAGAAGGGCCTCCCAGGTAAACCACGATAACCAGTAAGCTGATTCATAGAGTCCCATGGTAGACATAGCCTGAAAATATATCAAAATTTTGGCAAACTCTGAGCATAAAGATATGCTGGCAGACAGCAGTGAGTGAAGTTTGAACCTGACGAAGCTTTAGTTCTTTCTCTGCCACCAAGGCACTGATTTGGAAAACAAATCCAAACATTGCAATGGCAAGAAAGAAAGTTGGCCCTGCTTGAGCAATGGTAGAGAAGGTCTCTGTGGCTGGGTGAGCGAATTCCTTAAATCCGACAGTCCAGCTAAAATTTGGGTCTGTTACATTCATGAAAAACACTTATTCCCAATGAACAATTGACTAACAGAACCAAACACAAATCTAACATTTAATTATGCATTACTCACAAAAGAAACATTTGTGGACTCCACCTTCAGTAAGTGAGGTTTTAAAACTTTTTTCTTTTCTTTCCCTCTTTATTGAAAAATTGTGCTTAGACTTACAGTAAATAGTATGAAAAAAAAATCTGGCCAAGGAAATAGTATTTAAATAGTACAAACTAGCAGGAATTATTGTCACTGAGGATGAGAATACATATAAACAACAATTTCCTTAAATAAGCATGTAAGAATTAATACCTCCAATAAGCAGCCTTGCCATTTCCCTCTCAGCTGCAACTTGGAGTGGTATCTGGAACTTGAAGGTCGGATCTTCGTATGTTCCTCTCCGTGCTACCGGAGTAGAGTTTGTCTGAATACCATACTTTATCTGAGTGGCACTTACATCTTGAAAATGTAAAGCACCAGGGCAGCGCATTGGGTTTTGAAACAACCAAGCATCAACATCATCCGGAGTCCTAAAACCTAAAACCTGAAAGAATCACTGAGAAAAGATCAGATGACATGTTGAGTGATTGTCAATTCTGGGGAGCAGTTGCACAACTTGATTAATTAAGTTTTGGCTAGTGCACATACTCCCTCAAGTCAAAAATATAAGTTGTTTTGGACTAGTACATGAGTATTAACAAAGTCGCTCAAAGTCTTTGTCGCCCTTCATTTATACACTGAGAAAGATGGGTCACTTATTTAGAAATGGAACTAGCAAGAGTAAAGATAAAAGTGCCTATAAATTATAGGATGAGCAACATTAGGGAAGTACAAGGAAAGGTTGAAATATTTACTTCTGGACTCAAAGGGAGTACTATATTTTTATCCAGTTTACTGTTAAATTCAAGCTTATGTCAAATGACAAACTGATAGTCAATCATAAGAAGGAAAACTGTACTAGTTGCGAATACCATATTTTTACCTGATTAACGTAAAAAACAAAAATCAGAAGCTAAATTTAAGTGAACTAATGCAGATTACATCAGACTTATGAATGCCTGGACTCCAGTCTGAGCACTGAAATAATATACTAATTTACAGAAACCTAGGACCAGTTCATTGGTACCATCAACTAATTTCTGAGAACCTCACACTCTTCCCCAAGAAATTCCCAAACATATTCAGAGGTAACATCCCAAGATGCATCCTAGCTATCTTTGTTTCCAAGGGAAGTCGGTAAGACACACCAGAGCATGAAAGTGACATGAAACAACATTAACCGAATTAGCTGTTTCTTATAGACCTGGAAGTTTCCCAGCTCACATAATAAGCAACAAGATAGGCATCTTTTTTTTAACCTTGCATTTGGAAAGCTCGCAAAAAAATTCTATCACCTAAATTCTGAAGGGTGTGCCCGCGGATTTTGTATCAAAAAGAAATATGGAAGCAAATCAGATATTAAAATTGTGAGCATCAAGCCTTATGATAATTCAAGTTAAACATGAAACCGTCCAAGCCACTATGGTACAATATATTTATAATAAGGTAGAACAACCTGTGACAGTGGACAAGAATTAATACAGTTAAGTTGAACCATTTTTTTAATTCCAAAACCAATAGGCGCATGCTAATGCATAGCTTCCACCGTTCCCAACAACCAATCCTCTAAACTCATGCAAAATCCGTGTGTCAAAGAGGATGTTTATCACGCGGTTTTCTTTCTCCTCAGGAAAAGAAAAATCACTTGTGAACTGAAATCCAATCATTCCCCACCCGGATTCATGCTCTCAGGAAAAATTAAGAAAGCAAATCCAAAATCCTGACGCGAAACGTGCGAGCACAGCATTCCTCGGCATCCAGACAGAACCCAACTCAAATCAACAAATTCCCCACAAGAATGTACCCAGAGCGACAACAGAGGGGGAGGAATCGGGGGACATGGACCTTTTCGGGCGGTATGGGCCGGCCGGGGTTGTTCCTCCGGATGGCGTCGACGAGATTCCTGACGCGAGTGCTCCCGCCGTCGCTCCAGAGGAAGTCGTAGCAGGGGGACTTGATGAAGAACTTGTCCTCGCAGGGGGGGATCGGCGGCGCGACGAGCGCCTCCGGGTCGGGCACGTTGCGGTAGGCGGTGGTGCTGGAGAACCGGGAGCGCACGGCGCGGTCGATGCAGAAGATGAGGAAGATGAAGACGAGAGAGGAGAAGAGCTGCAGCGCCGCCGAGCGGCGGTTGCGCCAGGTCAGCGTCGCGTTCTTGCGGAGCAGCGCGCGGTACTGCTGCCACGCCAGCGCGCCGCCGCTCAGGAGCTCCATCGCGGACCAGCACGGGGAGTTTCTTCCTTGCTACTAATGGCTGGACTTGGAGCTTTCGGGGAGGAGTATGAGGTTTGGGTATTTATAAGGGGGCGTTTGAAAACGGCCAAGCGACAGACAAGAGGAAGACGCGGGTTTAGTGGGGCCCACCTGTCAGACTGCAGCACGGTCAACCTTGCTGCTGATGAGCGGCATTTCCCTCCTCTTGTCCGTCAAATATTAAAAACGAAATTACAGCGTTTTTAATATTTGACGGACATTACTACGACTAGACCTGATACTCAACGAACCCTGAACCACCAGCTTACAGAGGAAGCGATAACTAGGGACAAAGTAAAGCAACACTCACAAAGCTGTAACATGGCTCCTACCGCCACATACGGCAAAGATTAACCACCTGTCTACTGCACACCTAACCAACAAAATGAAGCTTGCATTCAGACAAGATTTCGTCGAGGAAGAGGATTCATCCTGCGAATGGCACCAACTGCTTCTCTTGCTCATTTGTTTGTTGCTGAAGCTTGTGGAATTCCAGAGCTACCGCCTTGATCACCTCGGCACCTTTGATGACTTGTTCCTTCAACCCTTCCTGGAGTAAACATGTCCAATATGTAATGAAAGAACAAATTAAGCAGACAATCTCAGTAGGAGATTGAATTCGTTTTTTCTCAAAGCACACTAAATTTCTAGTGCGCCAAATTGCCCAAAGAACAACAACTAAACCAACTGTGTGCATCAGATTTGATTGAGGTAACACTTTTTGAGCCCAAATCCAGTACTGATCAAGATCAGATGGCCTATAATTCACCCCAAAAGTGTGTGCCAGAAGACTCCAAATATACTTGGCAGAAGCACAGTCAAAAAACAAGTCAGTGATACTCTCATTACTATTACAGAAAGCACACCTTGGTTCACCTTTCCATTTCCTCTTAATGAGGTTATCTTTTGTGAGGATTGCATCATTATTGATCAACCACATAAAATTTTTGAGTTTTTAGTGGAAGCTTGGCTTTCCAAATTCTCTTATTACAAGGCCCATATTCATGTCCACTAAGAAAGTTATACACTGATTTGATAGAAAATTTTCCAGATTTCTCCCACCCCCAAATGGGTCTGTCTATCTCACAACCTATATAACACCTGAAAGTGATATCATATAGTCTACTTAGTTGATTCTCTAGGTCCTCATAAAGCCATCTTCTAAACGATAATCTCCAATTCTTCCATTTTTTGTTTAATAGTATACGGCACCGCTGGTGCAGAGAACAGCTGTTCTTCTTCAATTTTTATTTAAAATACTAATGATAATACTAACAGTAGATAGTACTAGTATACATAGTATACAGCTACATTCGACGGGACTTTTTGTGGCTCTCTGGCACATCTCATTGGCTGCTGTCTCAGAGCTGAAAACTCTTTTTTTCGCTGAATGCTCATGGATAGCTGCAGCCAGCTCAATCCGAATACTACTCCCTCCGTCTAGAAAAAATATGTAACTATAGGATCAGTGTCGGTCAACTTGACTAAAATTTGACCAAATTTATTATCATTAGTATTAATATTTATGTCTCAAAGAAATTTATTATAAAAATATATTCCATCATTAGTCTATTGATACTAATTTTTGTTTTAAGTGTTTTGGTTAAAGTTGAAATCACTTGACTTCTTGAGAAGCGAGAATTGAATGTATTTTTGAGACGGAGGGAGTAGAGCGTAGGAGTCTCCTATGCTATCGCCATCCTAGAAAAAAAAATATAATTCTAGCATAGCATTTATTTTAGTATTTTAAATTTAACTAATTATAAAAATATCAATGTTTACGATACCAAATAAATATCATTAGACTAATTATAAAAATATCAATGTTTACGATACCAAATAAATATCATTAGACTAATTATGAAAAAGTATTAATGTTTACAATACCAAATAAATAGCATTAGACTAAATACAAAATGTATTTTCATAATAATCTGAATATTATTCACTAGAAACTTCGTAAAAAAAATAAACCATTTTTCGTGGGTTGTGACCCATAGTTTACATTCTTTTCATTTAGAATGGGGGCAGTACTATACTTTTTATCGGCGTAAGTAGTGACGTTGTTAACCAATGAAACGTGACCCATAATTTACATTCTTTTTCAGAATGAGGGTAGTACTCTACTTTTATCGGCGCAAGTAGTGACGCAGTTAACCAATCTAGTAGTATCATTATTCGTGCAGGTGAGTGGAGTAACAGCAAACAAATTAAATTAAATTAAATGGATGAAATAAATTTGGTTGGCAGTACTTCAGGGATTACGCTGATCCGTGATGAGGATATGTAGGTAGCTAGACGGATGATGCGTCCTCGTTGATATCAGTTTGGAGGTGTACTCTATTGTCCTTTCTAGGCTGTGGATGCGGTAGAAATTACTTGGTGAACACCTTTACTTTGGGGGGAATAAAAGTAACATACAAGTGACCCATTTTCATGTCTGTCCAAATTAAAGAAAGGTCACTTTTAGTGGGAAATGTCGGATAATAATGAGGCTTCAACTGAGGATTTCTTTGTTATTATATGAAAGGGCATTAGAGAAATCTTATGCTTAGAGATGAAGCCAACAGGAGGTGTGGTTTTACTGTACTATGCTCTCATCCTCATACTAATTGGGCTTAAACAAAGTTATGGAGGATCTCTATGTGCATGCTGAGGTTGATGCATCCTTACTTCATCACTGCGTACGTCCCAAACATTGTGCCGTTTCCCACCATGTTCTACTAATCTTTCTATGAACTATTTAATATAAAATTACCAAAATTACACTGTCACATGGTGTTTGGATTTATTGAACAAATCTTTTGCTTTCGATGAAAACTGTGGACCTATTTTATGTGGAATGTGGGCTGTGTGTGATAGACTTTGAGGATCTTAACTAGCAGTAAATCGGTATGGGAAACATACTAGAACAACAAATACAGTAGGGTTCCTAATCATGATCTACTACAACAGTAAAGGTGCATAGAGTTAGGGTTAGAACTTTGACCATCGGTGTTGACGGCGGGGTTGGAACTGGAGGCGTCCATGGCGATGGTGACGGAGTCGCGGGCGTAGATCCCGACGGCCTTCGGTCTCCACCGCACCGCCCGGCTACGTTGGGGAAAGAGTTCGTCGTGACATCGGTGGTGCTTCCCGCCGCCGCCGCCGCAACTCCGATCGGTGGAGAACCGGGAATGTCGTGGGGAACTGCGGGCGGGTGTCAAACTCGTGAACAGTGCTGCCGGCCCCACCTCTATATTTATAGCGCAAGGCGGCGGGGGCCCACTCAACCATTAGGGTTAGGCGCCCGATCGGCGCAATCAGCAGTAATGGGCCGCCTGTTGGTGGGCCCCTTGAGATCAATCTAACAAAGGTGGACTACACATAATAGAAGACAACATGGGAAACGAAAATGAATTTGTTACAGGCCTGTAGATGGGCCAAGGAATTATCGCCCGATTCGGACACACACGGGTGAGATTACAAAGGAAAGTAATTATGATATACATGTCACTAATTGGGAGCCCCCTCCAGCAGGTTTCATCAAAATCAACATTGATGTAGCTTTTAGGGTGGAAGGTCAACGAGGTACAACCGGAGTAGTCATTCATGATGAAGATGGTCAAGTTTTTCGCGACTAAATGCAAATGGTATGACTCCATTCCAAATGCTCTCCTCTGCGGAAGCTTACTGCAAAGACGTGATGCGACTCTTATATTGTCCAAGATGAATTGCCCCAAGGTTATTATGAAAACGATTGTTTAGAGTTGCAATCCTTATGGCGATACAAAAGAGAATATTAGACCAACTATTTTGCCAATTCTAAATGATATTCAAGACCTTGTTGGAACAACCGTCATCTTCAAATTACATCATATCAAAGAGAGGCAAACATTGTAGCCCATGATTTAGCTAGGCATGCTTTATTATCTAAAGCAGTCATGTTTGGATGCATGATTCTTTGGCTTCTATCGCCTCTCAAGATGTTTGTAATGTTGACATTTAAGTGATGCAATACAAGATCTTGTTTTCTAAAAAAAAAATCAAGATGCTATATAGGGAAGCCTAGGTTTTTAGATAATAATATTTTAATAACCTTAACAAAAGAGAAGTATATATATTTACATAAAGGTCCTGAAGCAAGGGCTCTCTAGTTCAACATCCAATTTTGCTAGATGCCATGCTTAGGAACCTTCAATTCTGCCAAGCTGTGAATTCTGAACAGCAGTATTTATTAGTTTGATTTGGAGAGCTATACATGTTTGACCGACTTGTCAGTACCTTGATTTGGACAAACAGTAGGCTAAATTTGTTCACATTTTTGCTGTATTTCTTCTTTTCCTGGAACTACAAGTTGTAGACAAAAACGTGTTGACTCGTAGCAATTCAAACTGGTCTTGATGATTAACGGTTTGGGATGCTTCGAAGGTTAAGAAGATAGAGTTTACTTTTGTCGCCAGAATTTTCTTGGGAGTTTCTTGGTTAGTGTTGACCTAGCAACAAATTCATGATCATTATATTACTCTAAGCAATGATACGCACATCGTCAGAGAAGATTTGCACTCACATGGGGAAAGCGTTTTAGCTTAGTTTGGATGCATGTGCTGTAGATTAGTACTACATACACATGGATCATAGTGATGAAAGGCAGCACCACTTGAATTTCCTAAACTCTTCCTCTATTCTAAATCATAAAACATACACTTGACTTTTTCTGAGACATAGATTTTTTGCTATGTATTTAGACATATACAATACAATATTTCTACATAAAATTGATGTCTCAAAAAAAGTCAAAGTGATTTATAATTTAATTTGGAACAAAAAAACAGTGTGGAAACTTTCCCAAACTAATGGAAGCCTTTTTTTTTGTTTGAGGCAGCTACAAATTTATTATGGATGAATTAAGCTTGGAGCATTTAACCCACTATATATAAGCTAGTATTATTATAGTATAAATTAAACAATGCATAGATCTTTCGTAATGTACTTCCAAAAAATATGCATGAACAAGTTGTTGGACTAATTAGGCTCGGTCCATATCCTGTAATCCAATTAATCAAACAAATTCCTCAAGGCAAGCACAAGTGCTTCTGTATACGTACTACAGTGTCCTTCAACCTCAAGAAAGCGTTGTTGGCAGGAACCGGCGAGGATACTTTCTACTAAAGCCCTCTGATGTTGCGCTATTCGCATAAATACATCATCAGCAAATATTTCACAATTTACCCCGCAAAAACATATTTTGCAGCATGGCTGCCGTAACGGCATCCGTTAGTCAACTCGCGAGACGATGTCTCAGTGTGTACACAGTACAAGCATATATGTAGTTGTCTTGTCCTGAGAAGAACACTGCATTTTCTGATGGCTATTTGCGCATGTGCCTGCGATGTCATCAACGGATGACACGTACATTTAATTACGTACGTAGGTACGTAACTAACTTGATCGATATATTCTTGTCACCATCAGCTGTACGTACACTTCTTGTGACACACTGGGGGCTGCTACTGGATTCCATGTTTAATTTAACACAAAGTATTTAGTTTGACTTAACGTTTTTTTTTTTTTTACATATGCAATATGCTGATGTTTCTTCAAAAGGAAAAGGTAGCCGGACTGACTGTTCAACTGTACGTGTAGCAGCCGTGTTAGGAAATTGGATGATTAGAGATGAAGCAGCTAGCTTATAGCTAGGTGTGATTAATTAAATTAGATGAAATTAATTAAAGTATGTCATGTTGTGCTCAAACAAAACAAACAAACTACGTGCTCGCTCGTTAATTACCCGCGCCGTCTGCTGGTTGATGCATCGTTGTTACTTCACCAATCACCGGTACATCACACACTGTCAAACGTGTGCCAACGAGAGCTTCAATTTTACCTGCAGCACCAACTTGCTGTGTGGAAGCATGCGAATTTGCGTCACGCCACTACATCACGCGTGGAAACTGCAGTAATTTTACCTCACTGGCAGTTTTGGCACTGTACGTCGTAATGTATGGTTAATTACTGCTGGTAGGGTAGCGCTGATGACATATATATATACTCCGATATACTCCTCCGTCCCTAAATAGAAGTCGTTTTGGGGTGCGTCTTGCGGTCAAACTTTCTCAACTTTTGGTAGGTTTGTAGAAAATACGTGCAACATTTATATCTCCGGATAAATTTATTAAAAAACTAGGCGTAAAAAGATCTTTTCAATGATACTAATTACTTAGCATAAATATTTATATATTTTAATATATAATTGCGGCAATTTGAAAACGTTGACTTCCGGGAAGCGAGAATGACATCTATTTTAGGGGACGGAGGGAGCAGAGTATATGTTCTATTGAAATTATTGCATATAAATATAGAAATCTGATCAAATCAACGGAAGAACTTGCTGCGAAACTGACACACATAGTATACTCCTAACTCCTAACCAAAGTGGTTGCCTAAGCAGCAGCAGTCCGGCGGCTGGCCTGCTAAATTTTAACCGATGGATGGATGTTTCCACGTGTGAGCGTGATGACATGGCATAATGCCACGAACTGTATGACGAAATCGAAATGGCTGCATCTCCAACCATCAAACCACCAAACACATGTTGTAGTATAATACACAGTACTGTACCTACTATGTACTTGAGCAATTGCAAATTTGCAATGCAAAGCTTAGTGTCCAAGAAACGACGACGTCAATTGACTATGCATGGACTTTAGACAACGAATCTATCATTAACTGATATAATACGAAGTTAGTTAAACTCAATCCCGAACTGCAGACGACATGGACAACTTCTACTCCGCATGAACACTCGAGGATATACTGGCTAGTAGTCGATGACGAGACCTTTCCTTATTTAATCAAAATAATGCATTATATGTGGCAAACGGCCGGCCGGCCGGCCGGCCGGGGTTCTCTTCTCTCTTCGATTTCTGAGTGAAGAGAATTATTCAACTGCCTTGTTTTATTGTTTGTGTGGCCTACAGTTTGACCAAAAGCAAAGGCTCAGAGGGAGCCAGAATTCAACCGCAATTATGCATGCGCACGGCCGTATATATACAACGCTAAACTCAGAAATGTCAAAGCATCTTCAACAGTTTGCCAAATTTTTACTTGATAAATCTTAAGTTTTAGCAACTTCTAAAAAGATATACCAAGTAAAAAAGAGCCCATCTCCAACAGTTTGATATAATTCACTTGCCAAATTCAGATTTAATTTACATCAAGAACCCCGAGATAGAAATAAAATTATGTTTATACTTTTCCATATTTTGAAAATTTATATCAAGAACCATGAGACAATAACAAAGTTTTATTTATGCACTTCCACCTCTTCTAATAGGCAGATGTTGCTCTTACACGCGCATGCACGCACATGCATATCACCACACATCTCATCATCAGAGAAAGATTTGTTGGCACTATATTGTAAGTACATGCCAACACACCACGCCACGCTATCTTTGAACGGATTAGTCAACACTCAACACATGGTTGTACATCGGAACACGTAGGATGGTTTGGATACATGGATCGACAGATGGTGTGGATCGGAAGATGAGACTGCCGAGAATTTTCGCAGGTAAACAGGTTCAATCCAACTAACTCAACAAATGTACTTGTCATATCACCGCGTGAGGGTGCTGGGAATTGAGAGCGTAGGAAATCTCCCCAACTTTCAGCTGGCGCCACAGCAGCTGATTGACCAGCAAGCAAGTCACCAAAAAAAATATAACTTTGAACTGACGCAATCTAGCTATCTTGAGTTCGTTTAATTAGGCTATAATAAGTGGTTGCCACCGTCTGAAGAATATGTCGTCGGTTTTTTCGTGACCAGCTAGCATATGAGAGAGAGGGAGACAGAAACTAAATCTGTGGTCAGCGCCTGCCTTGATTACGTGAACAGGACGTTAGTAACCACCAAAATGTTTAGCTCGGTTCATCTCAATTCTATAAAAAATAATCTTTTTTTTCAAGAAAGATGCTTGAGCATAGCACTTCACTGCATGCGTACTGCCACCAGGAGTAGATTTTAAATTGATTCAAGAACCGGGTGCAAGCAAAACCGAACTTTTTAATCGAAGAACCAGTTGAAAGCAAGACTAGGCAACAGGTGCATAGACACTTCAACAACCATGCTCCACCGTGGAGCTGCATCCACTTCTACTTGTTGCAACTATAGCGGAATGAGTTTTAAAAACGAGACGTCGTTTAAATCTGGGAAATATACAACTTTTGGAGCAAAAAACAACCGTAGCCAGAGACAGTTTTTAACAGGATCGGTCTATTCATATCCGATGACTGCCAGGCGTCAACAATGCAACATGTAATGCCTCTTATCTATAACTATAACAAAGGTCAGCTGAAGCAGTGTGGAATATGACTGCTCCGATCCTCTAAGCAATGCAACGTCAGAGTACCCGGACCTGAAATGATGTATATGCACCAAGGGTAACCACATTGAAACAATGCACGTCTTGCCACATCAATCAAGTGAAACATTTGCCGCCCTGGGAACGATAATAACAACCACCTACGCCTTCACATACTCACGGATGAATTGCTCCACAGCCGAAACATTGCCAGTGGAACTAGCACCCTCTGCAACAGTCACCTTGTTCTGGCACTGGCTGAAGTTGAAAGCCTCTCCAGGGACCCCGAGCTGGACTTCATCAGAGATATCAGCTGAAGATATGGCGTTCCTTGATTCCCGGAGCTTGTTCCTAACATCGTTAAAAAAAAGAGAGAAGGGCATTAGAGACCTTGTGAATCTGATACTTCACACACTTGGACTGGTGAACGTGTTTTCTGCATGCTCCGTAGAGGTGGTGGTGGCTATGGGTTTACTATAAGGGATCCCTTACTACAATGGGGCTATAGATGTGTTCGGGATCACAAAAAAAGGATATACAAGAACTACAACTTCTCCCAAACCCAATTGCAGCATAATATTATGTAAAAGTAACTACTGCAATTGATATTTCCCAACTGCATATCAGATCTAGAAAGAAATCACATGGCCACAGCATTTATGCAGCATGCACTACCGAGTTGAGTCATTCTAATTCTAATTGTGCAAGTACGATAAATAAAGGGACATGAGAGGTCCTTACAATTCTTTCTCCAGCTGCTTCTTGATGAATTCCTTCGAGTGGGCTGTAACCTTATCTGTCTTGTTGCAGAATATAAGCACAGGAACCTTTTTCTTCACTACAGTTGCCTTTGTCAGAATGTCATACAGGTACCTGCAAAAATATGATAATGTTGTTATGAAATGTTAACAACACTAAGAAATGATCAAACAGAGTAATACTCGGCAATGTTGGGAATAGTGGACAAGTCTTGTAGTCACAAAATGATAACTACAATGAACATTATTCGAAGAGTAATTTCTGCAATCTTGGGATATGAAAAGGCCCCCTATAATTACACTGCTAACTTAGCACAACGGAAAAATAAAGTAGTTGAAAATAAGCACCAACGATATTTGCTAAAAAAGTAAAACAGAGGGCACAAAAAATTACTCCAAGAGAAGCTTGCATGCTAGACAAGAAATCTTGAGCATCAACAACGAAAACAACCCCAGCAGCTTTAGGCAGGACTTCATCAAGCTTCGGTTTGAGCCTAGCATGACCAGGAACATCAACAATATGCACAGGTTTTACTTTGCCTTTCTGCAGGGAAGGGCAACAGGAAGGTTTAGCAGAAGCATCGCAGTCAGGAACTAAGAACATCAACAATATGCACAGGTTTTACTTTTGCCTTTCTGCAAGGAAGGGCAACAGGAAGGTTTAGTAGAAGTATAGCAGTCAGGAAATGCATGTTTCTTCATAAGGGACAAAGTTATTCACTTTACTTTTATCTCAATATGTTGGAAAAAGAATGAGGTCTAGAAGTTTCTATACCTTCTCTTGCTCTGAATGCAGCACAAAAGTATCACTGTTTTCTTCCATTGAAGTTACAGTTCCTTGATGCAATGATCCATCCCGAAGCTGACAAGCACAAACAAATTAGGAGAGCAACAAAAGATGTATAAGATAGCCCACCTACTTGTTATATTGGTATTGATACAAATGCCACAAGATCTAATAGACAAAAGGGAAAATATCCTGTTTTTCCCTGGTACTGCATTGGAGTACTTCAACAATAAGATAGATATGAGTATAGTCAACTAAAAACAAGCCAACTAGTCTATATAGAAAAACAAAATCAAATCAAATAAGAAAGATATACATGAAAGCATGATAACAAGCAGAATTGATGCCCATCTAGAATGCTCATCTCACACCCTAAATATAATTAAAAAAAAAAAAGAGGTCTGGACATTATTTCACAAACTAGATACCAGTACCACAAACTTGTTCTTCACTTGTAAAACTGTAAACTTCACAGACCAAAAATATTGTAAGTTACCTGGTAGAAAAGAGTGGTTTTGCCACTGCCACTAAGCCCGGATAGCACTATGGTGTTTGGTTTAGAGGATTTCAGACAAGATGCTGCAGGGAAAAAAAAAAAATTGCTCATCACTTACCACTCTAATGTAATGAATTGCATGATAAAGCAGACATCATAACAAGCAACACAGCAGCACCTCATGTATTGAACCATAAGGTATCTCCAGTGGGTGGAGCCGGGGAGACGTTACACGGATGCGGGATGCGGGTATCCGATACAATACGTATCCGATACGCGAATACACACTTTCTCAAAAAGAAAACCTACTAAAATGGTGTATCCGGTATCCGTATTCGTGTATCCGGCGAGTATCGGATACGGATACGTCACCACCCTTGGAGTATCCGTGTAACACTAGCCCTGGTTTGAGGCCTAAAATTGCATCAAAGCAAACTTAAGAAACTGCAGAAATGTTGCAGCTCAGCATGTTTTAACTATCTCAGCCCTGGGCTCTAACCCAATCCTGGATACAACCCTGGGTATCTATGAATTTAAAATAGACGAAAAGCAAAACCCCTCTTTGCTTTATAGCACTAAACATGCCATCATCATTAGAGTGAGAAGTTTTTGTAATGGTCGCTATGTGTAGTTTGTCACAGGAACGACTGTAATCCTAGAATCTGGTGGGGTGTGAGTGTGTGTGTGTGATGTTGTTTGGGCTCTTGCCCTTTACTCTCTTCTTAATATAATGAGGCGCAGTTCTCCTGCGTTTTCGAAAAAAAAAAAAAAAAAAAACATGCCATCATCAGATACCTCATGCTCAAGAGCTTGTAAATGTTATATCATTTTAGAGCTGGAACAATTTACAATGCACAATAAAATATAAGAAAACATAGGACTAATCCTGGATTATTCAATCAATAGCACTCCATCGTTACTAATCAGTTGGAAATTTGAAGTTTGTGACACAATGACAAACTAAAAGTCTGAATGAACCAAAGCTGAAAATTCGACTATCTGTTTCCTTTCTAAGCACAACTATAAACTGTAAAAGCAAAACTAATAAACATTTACAAACTCAAGATTGGCTAATCTATAAAGCTATAAACGATATCGCTTCTCCCCTCATTAATTAGGTAGGTAACTGTGGCTTGCTCTCCTAGTTTCTTAACTTGGAGTATAACCTTGCTACACTTTCCAGATCAGTTCCAATTTGATCCAAGGCGTGTAGTCAGTCCCATTGTATGCATATATATGAACGAGACGCCACATTACAGCTAAATATGCAATTCCAGATCAAAAACTAGTTTATTCTCCAGTGATGAACCACAAACAAAAATTCAACAAATAACCATTCTGATGCTTTTAAGTGACAATGCATCTCGAGGGAGGCCCAAACAGTCCCTTACTGCAAAATTGGAGACGCCTACTTCATTTCTATAGGCCACCTTCGTGGACGTTCGCAACAGCAACACTCAATAGACTCCATGGGCACTCAATGTAGGGCAAAAGGAACTGTGGGTTTGGCACCGCACCTAAGATAAGCACCAGGATTGTGAGGGCAACCACCGCGGCCGCGGCATAGATCTGCTCCGGGGGCTGCTGGCGGATCCAGCTCTCGGCTTGCCGCACCCACACCTCGGCTTGGCGAATCCACTCGTCCATGGCTAGATCGATTCCGATTCCGCTCGATCGCTGCATAATAACAAACCAAATCAAGCAACGGATGAACTGGTTAAGTGCCGCAACATGCAGAATGCAGTTCCACACAAAACGAAACCACAGACCCGAGCAAAGCCCCACTCCAAGCGAAGCTAGGGTCTCTTACCCCGATACGAAGCAATAGATCCAATCCCTGGCGCAAGATAAGCAGAGGGCGGCGGGGAGAGCAGCAGCAGCAGGAGGAGGAGGGCTACGACGCCGGGCGACAGGAGTATCCTGGCTCCCTGTCCCTCGTCGCCGACGGCGAGATGTGGCGAATTGCGGCAGTGGATAGCTGCTAGGGGAGGGGGAGATGGACGGGGCAGGATAGGAAACCGTCGCACCTGCGCGGCGTGCCACTGCCACCTTCGAGACCTCCTTCGCTGATTCCATTTTTTTTTAATGAAAACAACTAATTTCAAATTAAGGGCATCAAAAATAGGAAAGAAATAGTACTATGGTATTTTGAATTTTGAATATATATTCCTATATAGATTGAAAAACCTAGAAAACTACGAGTTTGAGGGTCTATTTGCATTGAGTGTAGGAGAAACATAGAAAGTCAATGAGTCTTGACTGACACATAGGAAATTTTCCATGAGATTCAAATCTGATGGTAAAATTCCTATGAAGCAATTACATAGGAATTTCATAGATTTTGTAGGAACCAAGTTCTTTATAAAAGGGTTCATATTCTTTCAAAAAAATATATAAAAGGGTTCATAGGAAAGTTTGTAGGATTTTCCAATTCCTTCATTTTTTCTTCGTTTTAAAGAGGTCTAAAAAGAAAATAAAACTCTTTTTGAGATTTGTTTGGAACCCAAGAATTTTATAATTTGTCGTGCATGCCCTTGTTTATTTTCGGTTTAACCTACGGTCCGTGAGTATATAACTAAACATTACTACCTAAAACTACTTTGTTGTGCATATACAATGGCATATGGACATTAGCTCTCTGTCCCTAAATAAGTGTCGTATGCGCTTCCTAAGAAACTATTTTGATCAATTTTACATTAAAAATATTAATACCTACCCTATATAGTTAGTATCCTTGGAAAGAAATTTGAATCTAGTTTTTTTACAAAATTATTTAAAGACACAAATGTTGCACGTATTTTTTCTATAAACTGAGTCAAACTTGTGGCACGCACACCACCAACAGACACTTATTTATTTAGGGACGAAGGGAGTAACTCTTAGCGTGCCTTTTTCTCTTGTTTCTTATCTACTCAACTAGAAAGGGAGCTTAAGCGGGAGGGCAGCCAATGTGGAGATAAGCTCGATTAGGGAGAGGGCGACTATGGATGGTGGGGGAGGTGACTCAAGGAGGTGAGCTCATCCAGGAAAGGTAAGACAGATCTCACAATGTCCTGGTGTAGAGTGGCGGAAAACGAGGACACCATGGTCGCAGTCAGGTAGGTGGGTTGTAGCGAAGGTCGCCATTGGGAAGGTGTGAGCGTCTAGACATGGAGCGGTGGAGAATGGGTGGCGGTCAAGCTCTGCCCCTATGTTTTCCCGACATTGTCAAGTTGGAAAAGCGATGGCCATAATTGGTCAAGGAGGGGCTAGGTAGCCAAAATGTGAATCCGGTAGTGACGAGACACCGTGGTGACAAACGGGTGGTGGTTGACCACAGACATGGGTTAAGGGAATAGAAGGGGTAAAGGGTGCCAAAAAAACTATCATCAACACAAAGTAGAAGCCCCGACTCCCTACTTGACCTATGGGAGAACAGTGTGGTGGGATGAAGGAGATTTGGGGGCTCTCCTTTCGGCAGTTGAGTAGGTAGCCTAGTGGATGATCTCTATTATTTTTTGTGCTAAAAGGATCAAGATGCCCAGGAGGGTGGGGGGTGCGTTGGGCTCTTCTAAAAGTTCTTGAAGTAATTAAGGGGTTGTTTGGTTTCCATAAGTCATGTGACTTATTAAATCCAAAAGTGAAATAAGTGACTTGTTTTGCCAAGCGGTAGGGACTTATTAAGTCATGGGACTTATAAGTCACTTGCAACCATTTTCTCTTTTTTTCACCCTGACTTATAAGCCACTTGCTGTGGTGGCATAAAAATAAAATAAAGATGCATTCATCTTTTTGCATACAAATAAAGAAAATCCAAAAATATATTTCATCTTTTGCTAAGAGTCCCAGGCAACAGAAGCAACGTGGCTAAACTCTAACCCGTAATCAAGTTCCACTAGCATTGTTGTCTATTTAAGTTTAGCGAGATTTCGAAGGAGAAGAGACATGATGAGCCGACACCCTTTGTCACCATCTACCTCAACTTCCATATCATCAACCCGACATTCCAATCTAGCTTGGGGAGAGCACCCCATTTATCCCGATAAGTATCTCTACTACTACTATTATTATTAGCTAGATATTTGGTTTGCTTAGTTTGCTTAAATTTGCTTAGAGTGAGTTTTAAAAGTCTTTGTTATAGTATGAATAAAAGATCAAGAGAGAGTGTACACCTTTATGCTTTTGCTCAACTAAAATGAACCTTAAAATAATAAAGGAGATGATGAATAGTTGCTCCGTTGTAATGTCTTTCAAGTACCTAGCTTTCAAGCTTAATTTCTCTCGAAGCTTAAATGTAAAAACTGCTTTGACTTGAGGTTTATCCTAAACCTGAAATACGTGGATTGCAAATGCTTGCTCTAGAGTCTAGGTAATTGACGGATATGATATATGAAAGTTTTGAGCTGCTATTTCTCTTGCTCCTAGTGACACTAGATTTACGGAGATTTATCTTTTGAAAATTATAAAAAAATATATACATGATAAGTTCCGTATGTGAGTGTTGAAACTCCTACCACGACCATATATACATGCTCCATAGATTAGGAAAACCCTTTTTATATACATAGGCTGCTTGCTTTGCATTGAGTTTGTTCAATCTTTGTCGACCCTTAGAAACTTGTCATGCTGATGTGCACTCCATCCATCCACCGCATATAATTCATTCCACTAGACTCCACTCATATATATATACCGCTTCTATCCTGGAAGTGCGCATCCACCATACATTTCCATTATACATCCACCAAATATGTTCCACTCCTGTCCTGGGACAAGAGCAACCAAAAATATTCCATTCCAGTCAACAATCTTATAAAGCTCTAGTCTATCTCTAAAAACTTTATTGCAAAAAGAGACTTGGGTTGTCTTATTAAAAAAAGAAAAGAAAGAAGAGAAGATGAAAAATGGACAAGTGTCCTACGGGCGAGTAGAGCCTACCTCCCTAAAAAAAGAAAAAAAGAGAATAAAGGAGAGTTAGAAAAATGGACAAGTGTCCGAAAAACAATGGGTACTTAGATGCCCGCCTCTCCATAAAAAAAGAAAAAAGAAGAAGTGCAACCGGGTTCTCTCAAGTGTTTTCAAGTATCAAAAGAGAAATGACTTTTCAGAGAGCTAGAATAGAATTAGATTTTTTCTCATCACATTCATTCCATTCATACCTACCATCATATTCATTTCATTCCATCATACAAATGCATCGGTGTGACTCGTGACTTTGGATCCATTGTTTGAACTTACATTATATGCTTAGTAAGTAGATTTAGTTTTCTCCCCACCTATGAACTCCAGATATAAGCTTTAGAAAAGGGTGAGAGAGAAGAAGGAATAGTGTCCTACTGCCTTAGTACAAAAAAAAAAAATACCACATATTATGAGAGAAAGGCAAAACAACCTTATTGCCTTAGTGAGGATCCACCAATTACCACATATGAGAGACTTGAAACGGTTATACTGAAGGAACTTTGAGTTTTATTTCGAAAATTATTAAAAACTCGGAATGATGGTTAAACAAAGAGTTTGAGATCTAGTGCTTGACTTGATTGTTCTATCTTTTAATTGCCCAAGATCACAAGAAAAAGCTACAAGCTCCATGATTAAAGGTAATATGGGTAAGTTGAAGGTTAAAGTAGTTTATTCTTATCCAGAAGATGAAATTTTGTTTGAAAGCATGTGTACTTTTGGGGTGTGAAAGCGTTGCAGCAACTCCCGATCCAACAAATATGGTCTTGCTAGGGACTAGCAAGAGGTAAGCTTTTGGGGGAGCTTGTTGGTATACCTTATAGCATAAAATATAGAGGTTTTTAAAACGAAAATAAGGGTTTAAAATGAATATTAACATAGTATAGGGGCTTGACTAACACAATTCCACTAGTTTTGGTGATTTATATATTTTTCAGGGATTAAACAGAAAATGCCCAAGAGTTTGCAAGCCCTACGACATAAAGACGTATTCGTGACGTAACTCAACTTGGAACATACACAAGAACAATCTAGAAGAGACCAGAGAGCACCAGAAGGAAGGTGGGGCCCACCTGGCAGAGCCAGGCGGCGGCCGCCCTGGTGGGGCCCCCGTCAGCCTCCCATTTAAGGTCGGTTCACCACCGCCTATGAGGAGAGCAATCTAGTCCATCCATCAAGGTCGGTTTGATCCAAGGGCTCTCGTGCATCCTCAGGGGCTATATAACAAGACCCCGACCCACAGGTGAAACCCTAAGTCATTCTACTCCATACCAAGTCCATCATCAAGACCCCAAGTCAAGACCCTAAGCCCTAGTTCCACCATAACAAGAGCAATAGCTATCTAGGCTAGTTCTAGAGGAAGTCAAGCATTGTCTTGAATTCACGATTGTCAAGAAGTAGCGAGGAGCCGAGCTTCTCGTGGCTTCTCTCTTGTATTCAACATTGTAAGTATTTAGTTAGAATACAATTGCTATGACTTTATTCTATTCAATGATTATATTCTTATTTATATGTTTTTCATGCTTATTATGATTATATATTTAGTTTAGTATGTTTTGTCTTTATATTCAAGCATGGAGTCGTATAGCGCCCATTTAGATGGTCACTATGTGGGTGGTCGACATAAATGTAAACGTGGTGTTTATACAACATTTGCCTGCGACATGACCCTATATTCGGGATGTGTGGTAGATCGTGGATGTGATACTCCCATTGAGTCCTTTGTAGTCCACCCCGAATGTAGGGCTAGTTGAGCTTTATTACTATTGTAGATTGGTTTCGTTCTCGATCTTCCTTAGTAATGTTCACCATGTGTAGATATAATGCTTTCATACAATGATGACTAGATGTATTGCACTAATTGTAGTATGCATTGACATGTAATTAGGAGTAACTTAGGAATATTCCATCCTATTCTACCTATACCATGATAATTAGCTTTGTTATGACACCATCTAGTGGCATACCATGATCTTTGACTTGGATGTTATTATCATTATTATTATTATTTATCATTATTTATCTTTATCTTGTGACTTACCTAGTTTGAGTTTAGTATGATGCATATGGTTTACTCTACATTACACCACTACAAGTGAATCATCATTAAATCATCAACCTACCCATAGCCTACCCCTCTCCTTTTTCGGTAGAATATAAATACGATACCGGATAGACTCTGGTGAAGTGCTACAATTGGGTAATTCTATCTGTGGCGCTTGCAGATACGAGGAATTATATTATCATTGCAAGAGTTTCAAGTGTCATATAAAGAATATCCGTTCACACATTTCTTTTAGCGTTGTGAGCTAGGGTGATAGACTAGTTTAAGTAGGCAATGCTAGAATGTGTGGTATAGCTTTTTGTGCCTATCGTGGTGAGATTAACTCCACCATCGATAATGTTCTGAAGTCATACACCATAACTAATTCCGTCTAACTTTATTAACTTCCCGCTCTGACTTTTATTGGAATGTGAGATTAACTCCATATCCAAGCTAACTCATTAGATAGATACCATTTATACATTTCTGCACCATCCTATATGTGGATCGCGTTAGAGATGTCAACGCCCATCTTCACCTCTTTGTGTCTAAAGTGTTTCTATAAATCTACCGCACAAAATTTTAGCACCCTAGGTTTCAATTCCTACTCTAGTAAGGCAATTCTAGGAATGTACATACATGAATTAAATTGCTTGAAAGCAAATGCTCAAAGTAAAGAGAGAGAAAAGAACATGGCGATATTATTCTTGAGGTATCGGAGAGTCGTCACTCCCCACTACTCCTCGTTGGAGCACCCTCACAAGGGTATTGCTCCCCCTTTATCCGCACAAGGACCAAGTGCTCTCTACGAGCTTATTCTCTGACACTCCGTCGTGATGAATTGCCCACAACCGCTCACACCATGGCTTGAGTCATCCACAAGCACCAAGAGTACCAAGCATGAACTCTCACTTGACCCAACCAAGCCTAATGAGAACAGTGGATGCACACTTTGAAGATCTCTAGTTTAGTTTTGGCTAATTAGTGACATCCTTAGGACTAATCTCTCGATGCCAAGTTTATGATTAGATTGAAGATTGGTCAAGCCAAGGTGAAGCATGGTGGTCATGGTGGATGGATTGAGGTGATCCAAAAGATGATCCAAGTGCTCACATGGCGTGGAATTGCGATCGGTGATCAAAATGGGCTCAAGGCAAAGGTATACCATTAGAGCCATTTTGATTTCACACTCAAGACACCATAGAGGGTGTGAGTGGTTTAGGATTGATAGTCGGACTATAAAGAGGGGAAAACCTCGGGAACATCGGTCCTCATGTGCCTCTAAGTTCAACAATCATATGCATGCATTCTTAACCTAGAGAGCTAACTCGTCCTACGAAATTGATTGTGAAAATGCTAACACACGAGCACATGGTGATGTAAACATGGTGGTGTTGGCACATTTGCGAAGGCGGTGTTGTTTGCAGGGTTGAGATGGGTTTGGGTATCGCTCACCCTCCCGCTGAGCTTGCGAGGTAGGATTCGGCGCTCTTGAGAAAATGAAACGCCTATTTTCTATTGCGTCAGATGCAAGTTGGTGGTGAAAACATGCTAACTCGTGCTCAAGTTGGTATACTTATTGGGTAGCATGGTGGAGAAGTTAGTGGCGTCGACGGGGCCGCAAAAACTTGTTTTGCGGGCGCCGGACGCCGGCGTAGGCGAAGCGTCCGGACGCCGGGCTGCATCCGAGTGCGATGGTGTTGGCGTTTCTTAACGCCAAAGCGAGAAAGAGTTCGCATAGCGCCGCGGAAATGCCATTGTAGCTTTCACCGGAAGTATTGAGGGTATCGTATTTCCACAGGGAAGGCATGGTGTAAAAGTCTCTAATATGAATATGGACAAGATAACACGACTATGCAATAGACCACAATCCATAACGAGGGGATAAACCAAGTGGTAAGATAGCTTGACACACACACTTGAATCAATCTCAAAGATAAAGATAAATAAAAGAATGAAAGAATAAATCTAACAAGGAGTAGGCATATCCTAAATAGTTATGTTAAGATAGTAGATATACATACATGCTTTTTGTAATGTTAGAGGTTCTAAAAAGTTAGTCATTGTTGCTATTTTCTTACTTCGACCACGGGAGGCACACAGTGCCAAGCGATACAGGCATAGCATCTACTCCATATGAGACGTGGGGGATTACAAGGGCCGTAGGAGGGCTGTCACCACCGCCTACCACCTCGTCCGATGCCCCAGTATATGGAGCGGCCCGAAGGTAACCTCTAGCATAGACACACCACGTCCTACGCTATGGCCACTACTCTAGCGTGTCGACAAGGCTTACCGTTCCCGGGGGTCCTTCTACTAGAGCACCGCCTCGAGGGGGGGCGGAACCTATATAATCCAACAAAGAACTAAGACTAAATCAAGGTAGAACTCAACATCTCAACTTAGCTCTTGGTCTAAACATGTATATATGATAGGTTAAGCACAAAGTTCCATATGGCAGATTATGTCATAAGAACTATACTCTAGTTCATAGCTATATTGATAAATAAAGAACAAGAACAATATGAAGAACATAGTATTGACCAACATAAAAGGAATTATATTGATCATACCAATATCTTCAAGATGCTCTTGATCTTTGATTACAAGCCCTTGCCTAGCTCCATCTACTAACTAAAAAGTAAAATGATAAAAGAGTAGAGGAGAATGATCTTGTGTGTTGTGTGTGTTGAGAGAGGGGAGGCCTTGTATTTATAGTTGGGAGGAGGGGCGGCATAGGCTAATTTAGGACTCTTCCCACCGCCTCCAAGCCATGCAACCGTGTCTTTTTGGCGCGAAACCAAAAGTCCTCCGCATGCAATGCCTCCAAGCCATGCAACCATGTCTTTTTGGCCGAAACCAAAAGTCCTCCGCATGCAATGCCTCCAAGCCATGCAACCATGTCTTCCAAAGGGAATTTTTGGCGCGAGTTCTTGGCACCATCGAAAAACACCTTCATGCACCGCCTCTTCTCCTTTGGACGCAGGTCAAGGCAAAAGCGCGGGGGAGCGAGCGGGGAGCGCCGGGCAGGGCGGGCGCCGGCCCGGCGGGCGCCGGTGTTTGGCCCGCTGGTGCAGCGCCCAGCTATGAGGTGGGCTTGTGGCCCACTATGAGTTGCGTCCCCGACGGTGCTTTGGCCTGGTTCGCGGCGGTTTTGGCACCGGTGGCATTCCCCTTGTCCAAAGCGCAGTTTTGGCGTGCACTTTCCTCCTTTATTCGGCGTACTTTCACCTATTTCCACGTTTGTTCCGCAAAACATATTTCTTGAATACAAGTGGAACTAGGTTAGAAGTAAAGGTATATGTGACATAAAATCCTGCCTATTTCTCATGGATTGGATATAAGTTGGCGGTATTAATTACTCGATAATGACCGCCAACAAGTGGTTCACTACGTCGTGGCGTGTCTGCGCGCCCGAGCGTGCGGGTGGAGCACCGTGACGCCGGCGCCGGAGTCCTAGCGTCCGCGCATGGAATGGCGTGGGCGTGGACTATGCATGATCATGCGCGCGTCGACGCCGAGGAGCGTCACGGCGCCATCTTGGCCAACGCCCGGCGGTCGAGCATTTTTACATCGCCTACGGACGCGTCGTCCGGCCGCGCATCGACGCGGCCCGCCGCGTGTTACTAACTTGATTTCAAACGGTCATTTTCTAACGGCCGGCACACGTGGCGATCGCGGGAGTGCCGAATGCCCCGTTTGCGTGCGTCCGTCGCACCCAAAAATCTCGGTTTGAAGTGGGGTTTCCCCACCTCTATAAATACTTGCGTGGCCGGCTCATGCTGACTCTCTTAGACATTTTCACTCATTCCATACACTTTGAGCTGAGGAAAAACATCTCTCCACTCTCCCTTCTTGCTTGTGAGCACATTCTTGAGAGTTTAGGTGAGAATCAAGTGCATTGCTTTGTGAGTTGCATTTAGAGGCACTTGAGGGTCGTCGTTGCCAGTGATTTCTTGTTGCTTTTGGAGAGCACCACTCCTAGACCGGCTCAGTGATTGTGTAGGCGTTAGGAAGAGAAGGTGATTGTTCTTGCCCATCTCCCGGTGATTGTGAGAGGTTCTTGATCTTCCCCGGCAGAGTGCCGAATTGATACTCTAGTGGATTGCTCGTGTCGTTGAGTTACCACTCAATCGCGTGTATCAGGAGGGCCTAGTGAGGCAAGGCATGCGTGCCACCTTGATCCACCGTTGAGGCGGTCGACATAACCGGAGACGTAGCTTGAGGGTGCTCAAGTGAACTCCGAGTGAACAAATCATTGTATCCATCATTTGTGTTGATTGATTGTCTCCCGGTGATTGGTTCATAGCCTCGACGGTTCGGTATAACACCTCCTCTCTACCTTGCATTACTTCATTCATATATTGTGCTTGTGTAGACTTGCTAACTTAATAGGTTGCTTAGAATTGTTAGAGTAATCTAGCTTGTTCATCTAGTTAGTGAAGTAAAGACATAGCTCTTTAAGTGAATTAGAGACTTAGCAACTAGAATTGTCGATAGAAGGCTTGCTGACAAGTAGAGCTAGTGCAACCGCTTTTATCGCCTCTTGTTTATCTAACAAGTTGTTCTAAGTCAAATTTTATTAGGCTATTCATCCCCCTATAGCCATCTAGGACCTTACACACTTGCTACTCCCTATGCACTAATGAGGTCCTTAATATTGTGATTTGCAAATCCCAACAACCTCACTAGGCTCTTACCCTCCCTTGCACTCCAAAGGTGTTTCTCAGCGAACAAATGAGCAAGAGAGGGAGCTTGGTCAAGTAGGAGAAGTATAAATGCCCCCAACAAGTCCACTAGTTGTTGGGCAAAAAAACAACCAGTTTATGTTGCATCGGGGACGCCGCCGATGCATGGCATCGTCCCAACAGCTATTTTCAAGTTTTAAACCCCATGCAATGGTTAACCACATCGGACACATGGCACGTCAGATGTGCCAGCTTCGGACGCGTCAGGAGCTGAAAAACAGAGAAATAAACTCTCTAGACAGCAAATGGACGACGATATGTCGGCGTTAGTCGCCAGGTCCGCCGCCTCGTGTACAAAGATTCAGGACTAGATCGCGGACACACAAAAGATCGGCAATGACGCAAGAGCCTCAAAGATTGGCCGCAGTCGTCGAGGCTTCAAAGCACCCGAAACTTTGACAAATTGAGAACTTTCTAAAACGAAGCTTGCTCCAATTGATCTCCGGACTATTTACGAGCTACCTAGTGCTAAGTTTGACAAGTGTACATCACACTAAACCATTAGACTCACCTAGCTCAAGCTAACCATCCATGCCCTCCTTAATAGTACGTCCAAAGGAAAAACTAAGTCCTAAACTACTCTAAATGTCTCTCCAACACAAATCGACACTTAGAACTAATCCTTCCTTAACCTTGTCGTCCATCCTTTGAAACCTAAACGATTTCAATCGTAGGGGCATGAAACCCATTATTATGACCTAACTTAATTAGTTTCTCAAAACACATGTTAGTTACAGTAATCTTCCATTGTGCCATTTAACAAAGTAAATGACATGTTTATATAACCGGCTAGAAATGCACTAAGACATTCCCTCCCTGTCCCCTTTTTCTCCAGATACCTGTACCTCTCCATCATCCAATTGTTTGCAAACATATAACATGTCATTCATCTTAGGTGTGCAATGTCATTCCTAGTTTCACGCGTCATTATCATTAAGCTACAACTAAAGGGCAATGCTCAGGTACACCTTTTACCTATTAGAGGTAATATCTTAAATAGATCCGGACCATTGATTTTTACAATTTAGTGAATTACTAATAAATTAATAAATCAAAGAAAATAGAAACAAAAACTACCGCATCCCCTTATTCACGGGAGGGAATCCCGCATGCAGTTACAACAAATCATGCGACATGTTCAACGTTAATCATGCGACATGTTCAACGTTTTTTCATAGTATACACAAACAAACATGGCCAACATATATAAAACTTTATCTTGAGATATAATATTGTGGTATATTAATTAGAAATAAATACTTCGATTTTGCATTCGGATATATGAAAAATCAAAGCAATCGTCGCTTTCGAAAATGTTCAAAGAACCAAAACTTGGGGACTCGGGAAAAATAGATGCAAGCACGGACAATAGTCAAATTATTTTTAAAAAGGTTATTTAAATTTAGAACTTGAACACATATGAAAAATTAGGCAAATAAGTATGCATGCATGTATCTACATGAAAGGAAGGAGGCATGCTCGCTTCTTAAGCCACGTGATGAGGGATTTGACGTTTTTTTGCTTTCTTTGTCGCCGTGTATATAAGGAGTACTACAGACCATGCATGCAGCAATAAAATCTAAACAAAGATTTTCTATATTAAAACTGTCCTTATTTGCCCTATTTAATACTATTACCTCCTAGGAGGTAATAGATGATCGTGACCGTCTGATCGGAATAAATGGACGATCCACAATTATTTGGGAGTACCATAGCAATTGCCACAACTAAAACCTAATTGGTGCATGCATCGATCATCGAACCCGGCCCGAACGTTGAGGTAACTCAAGGTCCGGAGCACACCCTCAGCAGCCGCCTGACATCTAGCTAAACTATGTGATGAAGGACAAAAAGCTTGTCCCTATGAGGATATCGATCAGAGTCAGACCACGGGAGTTATCAATTTGGTCACTCGTTATCCCTATACATACAAACTATACATGTGCATATGAGCAAATGATGTCATTGATGACTATTTAGATGCATGTTCTGGATCACTGCTTCTTGTCGCACATCGCGAGGTAGATTTGATAGGACAGAACACTTCCAAGTTGCTCTTAGTTTGAATAAGGTTTGTTTCAGCAAGGTCAAATCTTGGTAGTGTACGTACAGTTGCATCGGAAAACCGGATGCTAATTGGAGATGAAGCCACGGGTGTTTAGTGCGGAACGTCATTCTTTTGGCATAAACAAACAGTGAGAGGAATTCCAATGCGAAGGTTCCTCACATTGCTCGAATATGAATACTCTACCCAACAACTTGCATTGCAGTACCTAAGCATGTGGGATGATTTGCTTAACAATAAGGTACTAACTTCATTCTAAATTATACTAACTTCATTTCAAATTATTAGACGTTTGACTTTTTTTAACCCCAAGTTTAACCACTCGTTTTATTTAAAATAATTTATAAAATGTCACATCTTTTTGTTATGGCTTATTTTATTAATAAAAGTTCATTAAGAACGATTTAAATTTGATAGTGTTTGCACAAAATTTTTTTAATAAGGCGAAAGTGGTCAAATCTATATCTATACCTAAAGAGAGAAAATTTCTTGTCCACCATTTTTCCGTCTGCCTCCTTCACCGGACTTGAATACGGGAAGAAATAAGATTAGAGGGGAAGAGAATAGAAAAAAACACAGTGCTTCGCCACCGAGGCCTGGAAAGGAGCACCAGGTCCTTGCCTCTGCACCGGAGTCACGCCCCCGCCGAGCCCCCCCGACAAGGTTGAAGCCGCCAAAGGATGTTGGGTTCGGTTGGTTACCCCCGACCTGGACACTCTAGAGGCATCCCTCAGTCCCGAGTTCGAATCCCCTGGGAGCGAATTTCGTGTCGGGCTTTATTAAAAGAAACAAAAAATATAAGGGTGGGGTTTCCCCTTCCTCGGTCAAAAAACAAGGTTGAATTAAGCCGCCGCCGCCATTGCGGCAACAGGCCCGTCGCCGACCGATGCCGTCCTCGGGTGCTCGCCCTTCCCATACACTACTACAGAATTGTCCATCAACGGGCTCCAACCCCTTCTTCTGCCGAAAACCGAACCGGCGTAACCATAGCGGTAGTGATGTGGGGTTTGAAACACTACCGGGTCAAAACACCGGGCGGTGATGCGAGGAGAGATCGCCGGTTTGATATCGAACCAGCAAGCCAAGACTGTCACCGAACACCGCGGGTGTTCCACGACCGGCAAAGCATTTTTGATCCAAGCAATGCGAGGTTCGGAAGTCGCCCGGCAGAGTTGATATTGGGAGCAGGTGTCGGGCTTTAACGAACCGATTTAACCGCGTGGGGATAACACTATCGGGTTAGACCGAGCCGACAATTGTATCGAAGAGCTAACAATGGCGGCTTACTTTGAACCCGCCGCTGAACTTTACGTGAACACCGTCGGCTGATCTCAACCCGACGGCGTTATTAGAGTGGAGACTATCGGTTGGTTAATGCAGCCGAGCCGGTGATGTTTCGCCGTCTATGACGGTTAGTAATTCAAACCGATAGTGTTTGGTATAGTTACACTACCGGTTTGTTGCTCATTCACCTGTCGGGCCCATGCCACCCGGCGTTTTGTTTTAAATTTTTGAATTTATTCGTGGAATTCAGCTCTTTTTAAATCCGAAAAATCATCATACATTAATATCGTCAAAACATTACAGGATTTAATGGTTACATACAACAAAATCCACCTAATGTTCTAGAAACTAAGCCTACATGAACTTCTAAAATAAAAACACCAATGACCATAGAGTCATAGACATAAATAAAAGCATGACATCTTTCCAAAACCAATTAAGCGGCAATTCTCGCAATCTTCATAAGTATGTGGGGTTGCTTCTCTTCAATCTCCGGGGCGGCTAGTTTGCACCATTGTAGGCGACGACAAATTTTCACCTTCCGGTGTTGTATTTTCTATAACAATTATTAGCGTAGCCTTGGACTTGAGCATAGCAATCTTCCCAAAGTTAGATAGATCCCCAAGACGCGACCAACAAACACTCACGCACCACGCCATGCTTGCCTATACATGTCACCAAAATAGAATGATATTGCTACGTTATTCATAAAAGTTGTACAAGAAGCACGCACATGGCGGGAGGTTCGAGATAGATTTAGAAAATTTCGTTCCGAGCCACTCACCTATATATATATAGGGTTTGGGCGCGGTGGGGAACTTAAATGGCGGGAGGTTCAGATAGATTTGGAAAATTTTTCACCCCAATCCTATTCGGCACGCCGGTTATTACACTAACCGGCAAAGTGAAATAGAAATCTTTGCCACTTCATGGATGATCATGTACCTTTGTGAAGGATGTGTAATCCTCCATGGTGGAAATGGCTTAAATTTTTTTTTCAGTCATGTACACCCAAAATATGACCCCCACACAAGTTCTTAGGTTTTTTTCGATAAATATTTTAATTACTATGATTTTCTTCTACCTAACCGGGCGACAAGAAGGCTAATTAAACCATGGAAACACAAGAATATGTCTTGGACCTCCACGGTGATTTGCCTCCTAGGGCACATGAGACCTTGTGGAAAAGTCTAGCAAAGCATTCCGGCTCTTTTCGTAGGGTACGCTTCGGTTCAAACTATAATTACAAGGTGGCGCGCGCAGAAATTCAAATAAACCTGGGAAAAGTACCAAACCAACTCTGAAAAATCTCAAACTTCATGGGTGCTTCCCAATTTGCATGTGAAAAGGCTCAAAAAAAGTTTGAGACCACTACAACACCGGCAAACATATGAACCACATGGAGCAATGTGAACTACTAATCAGTATAGTCCTCGGTTCGATGGTAGGGATCATGTACCTTTGTGAAGGATGTGTAATCCTCCATGGTGGAAATGGCTTGAATTTTTTTTTTTCCAGTCATGTACACCCAAAATATGACCCCACACAAGTTCTTAGATTTTTTCGATAAATATTTTAATTACTATGATTTTCTTCTACCTAAACTGGCGACAAGAAGGCTAATTAAACCATGGAAACACAAGAATATGTCTTGGACCTCCACGGTGATTTGCCTCCTAGGGCACATGAGACCCTGTGGAAAAGTCTAGCAGCATTCCGGCTCTTTTCGTGGGTACGCTCAGTTCAAACTATAATTACAAGGTGGCGTCGCGTAGAAATTCAAATAAACTGGGAAAAGTACCAAACCAACTCCGAAAAATCTCAAACTTCGTGGGTGCTTCCCAATTTGCATGTGAAAGGCTCAGAAAAAGTTTGAGACCACTACAACACCGGCAAACAAAACATATGAACCACATGGAGCACAGGAACTACTAATCTTTGTATAGTCTCGGTTCGATGGTAGGGATCATGTACCTTTGTGAAGGATGTATAATCCTCCATGGTGGAAATGACTTGAATTTTTTTTTTTCCAGTCATGTACACCCAAAATATGACCCCACAGAAGTTCTTAGGTTTTTTTCGATAAATATTTTAATTACTATGATTTTCTTCGAAGCTAAATCGGCGACAAGAAGGCTAATTAAACCATGGACACACAAGAATTTTTCTTGGACCTCCACGGTGATTTGCCTCCTAGGGCACATGAGACCCTGTGGAAAAGTCTAGCAGCATTCCGTCTCTTTTCATGGGTACGCTCAGTTCAAACTATAATTACAAGGTGGCGTCGCGCAGAAATTCAAATAAACGGGAAAAATACCAAACCAACTCCGAAAAAATCTCAAACTTCGTGGGTGCTTCCCAATTTGCATGTGAAAGGCTTAAAAAGTTTGAGACCACTACAACACCGGCAAACATATGAACCACATGGAGCACAAGAACTACACTGTATAGTCCTGGTTCGATGGTAGGGATCATGTGCCTCTGTGAAGGATGTGTAATCCTCCTTGGTGGAAATGGCTTGAATTTTTTTTCCCAGCCATGTACACCCAAAATATGACCCACAGAAGTTCTTAGGTTTTTTTCTGATAAATATTTTAATTACTATGATTTTCTTCGAGCTAAACGGCGACAAGAAGGCTAATTAAACCATGGACACACAAGAATTTTTCTTGGACCTCCACGGTGATTTGCCTCCTAGGGCACATGAGACCACGTGGAAAAGTCTAGCAAACATTCCGTCTCTTTTTCGTGGGTACGCTCAGTTCAAACTATAATTATAAGGTGGCGTCGTGCGAAATTCAAATAAACTGGGAAAAATACCAAACCAACTTCGAAAAATCTCAAACTTTCGTGGGTGCTTCCCCATTTGCATGTGAAAGGCTCGAGAAAAAGTTTGAGACCACATGGGGGCGCCACCTTGGGTGGCGCACGCCACTACCATGATACCGGCGCACATGCGCTAGGAAGGATACCGGCGCACATGCGCCAGATCAGATCAGGTAGCGCGCGCTAAGAAGTACCCGGCGGGGCGACGCTGCATGCGGCCAAAGTGGACAGCTTCCCCATGCGGGCCTTATTGGGTCGTTTTTTACGGTTTCTCTTGTCCGGGCTTCATTAGGCCATTTTTTTCTCGTTTCTCCCTGTCCGGGCTTTATTGGGCCAGAAAAAAAATAATCTTGTCTACAACCTAAAATTTTCTCTTTAGGGACATCGGATTTGTGGGTAAAATAAAAAAGGGCGGGGGATGGTTTCACATCCATATGGAAGTGAAATGGAAGTGAAAGTACTGAGAAAAACATTGTTTTTAAATACCATAAATCTTATGTTTATCAAAAAAAAAATACTTATCCTATGTAAAAAAATGGAAGAGAGCTAGAATGAAAAAAAAGGAGAAAAACCAAATACAAATTATTTCGACATTTTTGTATTTCTAAAAGAAGGATGAAACCAAAAGGTAAAAAAATGTCGCCTCCCCTTTTTTCTTCAAGACTTCAAAATAATGAATATTCCTGAAAAAAAGGAAATTTCATTATTAAAATATAGACTTATATCAAACTTTTCATTTTTATATTATACAATCGTCTATGAGTAGGGTTTTTAAAAAAAGTTTATAACGCTACATTCAAAACTTTATACTTAGAATCAATAAAACATTAAATCACCACAAAAAAATAGGGGCCATTTCGAGACTAAACTACCACATTAGAAACTTTATATTGGTAAGTTTAAAACTTTATATTGGTATGTTGAAAACTTTAACTAATGGCACTAAAATCTTTATACCACTAGTCCAAATATAACTTTAGGTATTTTATAAAATATTTTTTTAGGAAAAAAACTTTCAACTATGACATTATAAAGTTAGTATTGTTAGGTTCAAAACTTTACACCCAAAAATTAGTATAAAAAATCTAAAGTTATGAGATTACTAACTTAACTCTCGAAGAAAGTCATAAACTTTGAATTATTAAAAAAATCTAAAGTTTATTAAAAAAACTTTGTAAACGCTACATTTTAAACTTTATACTAGAAAAAAATAGGGGCACTGGGGAGACTAAAGTACCACATTTAAAACTTTATATTGGTAGGTTGAAAACTTTAAGCAATGGCACTAAAATCTTTATACCACTAGTCCAAAACTTTATAGTACTAGGTTTAGAATTGTTACATTACAAACTTTAGAATGCTAGGTTCATACAATCGGCAAAGATATTATATTACAAAAAAAAAAGCATAAATAAAAAAAGATTATTGGACCATAAACAATAGACTGGATCACTAACCCACAGTAATAATAGACATGGGTTTAGGCTAATCATTGTATACACTATGAAGTGCACATCAGCAGTCCAAAAAGTGGGCACAAGCAAAAATGCCTTAAGACTGTAGGGCAAATGACGGGCCGCTTGTCTCGAGTCTTTGTCGTGCTAGGCTCATGGGGCTGTTCTTTCCCAGCTCGCAAAAAAAGGCCGGTCGGTGGATGCGGAGTGGATGCCGTGGAAGTCACGCTTATGACTTGGACTCTCGGCTCGGAGGGACAGAGAAGATGATGAAAAAGGACAAGAGGCCCTCCGGACTTGTGGTGCGATTACTTTGCGTAGTTATACAAGATTGTGTGGACGGGTCCGGTTTTGGGCTAAACAATGGTTACAGAAAGGAAGGAGGGCCATGGCCAAAAAGTATGGCCACCACGTAGCTCCGCCAGGTGTGTTGTCATGTATCCTGTTTTGCCCTCAAAAGTACCCAAGTGAAAAAATGTCTAAAGATGGTCGTGGTAACCCAATCTCAACAAATGGCTTGTTTTTATTTCAGCCCATAACCTAACCGCTCTACTTACTTAATTGAGAAATAAAACAACCCTTGCCCAAACAGAAACTCCCCTTGAAGGGCCAAAAAAACAAAACAGTAGTAGTAAAAAAAAAAAAAAAGAGAGGGAACTAAAACCAAAGATACTTCGATTGGGAGAACTCTTGTACATTACTCAATTAACAGGATCAAAAGTATAGACCAATCAACCTTCCTTAATGTCCAAGATCATAACTAAAGTGTTGGCCAACAGACTAGTACCAGTGGTGTATAGGAGAGTAATTGCCACAAAGCTAAGATAAACTCACAGATCTTGTTCTCACCGCAAAGGTGCGATGAACATAGCCAATAAGGTAGACCAATGGGGTAAAAAAGAAACAAAACAAACTTGTTGAGAATGAGGGGTACTCCTCAAATTTTAACAATTTCATTTTGAGGCCTCTAAGTGGAATAATACCATGTTCCTAAACAAATTACTAACAAAAAAAAAAAGAGAGGTGGGGGCAGACTCGCATGTGAGCATATGGAAATGGACACTAGAACAATAATGCTCTAAATATCTTCATTATAATTTAACTACCTACACATAAGATAAAATAATAGAAAGATATATGCGTTATCTATCATAAACATTCATGTCGAGGAAGAAAAAAGCATCTTTGGATCAAACAATGAATTCAGTGTGTGGTTCAAACTTGTTACTATGTCATGTATTAATATTTTAAGAACTAGTTATTATGTCATTCAAAGCTCAACAAAATTTGTACCTTTTCAATGAACTTGTTCTCATCAGTAGAAAGGGTTCCGTTGAACATCCTAAAAAAAAAAATGAAAACGAACAAAACAAAAAAAAGGTATAAGTTTGACTCTAATGTGAGGATCTGCAAGTCAAACTATGATATCAATGTGAAGCAAAACAAAAACAGTTTGAGGGCTACAAGACACCAAAAAAAAAGGTTGCAAAAAAAAGAATAAAAACTTAGAGTGTACAATGCCAATTGTCCATAAAAAATCATTTTACATACAGTTAACAAACGAGAAAAGTGGCTATCATTCCTCCCACAAGGCGTCGGCAAAATTTAAGTGGCTCTAGACCATCCCAAGCGGCGTCCGCCAGATAGGAAAAAGTGGTTATAGTCCCTACCCGCAGTAGCGCTAGCAAGCGAAGTGGCTCTAGTCACTCCCAGCGGCCGTCGTCGGCAATAGATGTGCAAACAAAAAAAAAGAGAGCTGCGCATCCCGGCTTAGACCTCCCCCCGATGCTCAAGTGAATAGAAAGGCTTTTACCTAGCATTTAAAAGTTTGCTATGTACTAGTTTAAAGTTTTATAAATTCGAGGGTAAAGTTTTGAACCTATTAGTACAATGTTGCTAATGTTATACAAGTGTAAAGTTTACAAAGGCACACTTTATACGTGTAATTGAAACTCTATTAAAAAAGGAAAGTAGCAATGTAAGCATGTATGTTGACATGAAAAAATGGTTAACAAAAAGGGTAATAGTATCAAACATTTTGTAATGTGGTAGTTCGAGTTTTATTAAAAGGCTAGGTGAAAATTTTCATTATTGATGCATAAAGTTTATAATGTTATAGCCCAAATTTTTACCTAGCGGTATATAGTGCGATAGTTCAAAGTTTATCGTGCAATAGTTCAAAGTTTTTTATCTAGCATTACAAAGTTTGCTATGTAATAGTTGAAAGTTTTATAAATTCGAGTGTAAAGTTTTGAACCTATTAGTACAAAGTTGCTAATGTTATAGTCTAAAGTTTTGAACCTAGCAATACAAAGTTTGTAAATATTATAGTCTAAAGTTTTTAACCTAGCAAAGTATATATAGTTTGTAAAAGTTATACTTGAGAGTTTTAAATTCTGATTGTAAAGTTTGAACCTAGCATTCAAAGTTTTGAACATAGCAAAACAAAGTTTATTGCCAAAGAAGTATAAATTTTATATTGTCATAGTTCAAAGTTTATAAATTCTAAATATAATCTTTTTGAACTTTGCAAAGTGCATGTCCTTCTTCGTCATTGTTTTGCTAAAAAAACTGCTTTTCGTGGAAGAAATGCGGTGTAATAGCTTGACTCTGTAGACTCGATTTCCAATTGAAAAACAAGTAGTCATAATTTAGCTAAGCTTGTCATAGAGGACCTCACAACTATTTCAGAACTAAAAGCATGGTTATAGAGAAAAACATCCTAAGACAGTAGCAAAACATCCCCTCAAGATGCACACTTGCTTCCTCAAATACAAAAAGCAGAAGTTGTTGAAGACCCTACGAGGACATGGTAAAGAAGTTCCAATCCGGATGCAAGGCTAGAGATGCAGAGCGTAGCCCAAGCTACACAAAAAAGTCCCTAAAAATCCCAATCGCTAGATCTCGAAAAAACAAGACATGGTATTGAAGCGATATCTATAAATAGGCGGGATATGGCAAAATCTAGGTCATGCTAAAATAAAACTCGAAGGTATTTTGCATAGTTTTTGAAAAGTGATTGAAAAAATAATTTTGTACTCTAAATTTTCTACTGAGCTACTATCAAAGTAATAAAATAATAAAAGTATACCTGCTTCAACTCCCTAGCTTGAACGCCGGGGTTCATTGCCGAGGAGCCTTGCTCTTCTAAGCCTCCTCCAACCGCAAGGGTGTCACGGCTCAGATCCGGGAGATGCACTACGAAACCTGCCATCCTTGTCCTCCTCCAACAAGTTGCTCAGACCTGCTCCTAAATCACCAATCTCACCGCCATCCTAGGCTCATCCCATGCCACTCTACCCATCTCAATGTCGCCAACAGCTCTCCCCATGTCCGGACTCATGAAACCATTTGTTAGACGAGGCCACGCACCATGCTCCCCGTTGGACCCTACCACGAAGTTGTTCTTGGAAGGAGGGACCGTTGTAAAGAAGATCTCTTTGATGTTTTCTATGACTCCCCTCGTTGTATGGGTTGGCTCGTTGATCATAACGATACCTGAAGTTCTCATATGTTGTCTACAAATCAGAAGTAGGTTAATGGTTAACAATTGGCACAACATACTTCATTAGGCAAGGATATAAATACATCCTTCTTGGAATCAGTTTTTTACCCGATTTGTGCTCATGAGAAACAAATGGAACATAGAGAGGCCACCAACAAACCAAACCGCAATGAATGTTTAGATGATTATGGCAATATATGCGGGGGTCTTTGCCATTGCCTTCAAATTGTTATATGCTCTTCATTTTCGATCTTAACAATGAGCACCCAGCAGAACCCAAAGACATACAGCAGAAAGCAGAGTTGTTGAGAATACAAACATATAGAGGAACCTCTGAATTCCTCCTCCGCACAAACATAAGAAATCTTCTAAGGTGTTTGAAGTCTTTTACAAATTTAAGCAGAATCTAGACATTCTCGAAAAGGAAAAAATGCTCGACATTTTAGTAATGTGGGGAACAAGCAAACAAAATTGATGCGTTAAAATGAAGAAGAGACAACGAGAGGCTGCAAGATTTAACAAATAGTGTTGGCAAAATATTGTATATGAATAGCAAGCCGGGCTTTCGAGTCAAAAGTGTTTAGTTAATAAACTTACATGTCCTATGCATTGTCCAACCCATGGGCAAGTGATGGTCAAAATGCTCCACACGGTTGTTGCGAGATAGAGCAATGAGAGCAACGAGGAGGCCTGTACAACATGCAAGTGTCACAGTATTTTGTCTTCACAAAGGATCCGTTGACATCAAGATCCTTCACTGGGCAAACGCGCGGGTGGAGTCCGGTTAGCCCTAACCTCTACATTGCCATCAAAACCTTCGAGGTTCGGAGGATGTGCATTGCGTAGTATGATCCCCGGATCTCTTCCATAAGTTAGAAAAGAAGACTCATATCCTGAAGGTGGCATAATGCTTAAACAAGTTAGAAGATATGCTCATTCTATATCTTCTTCTCTTTACCAAAGATGACCATGACTAGAGACAAATTTTGTATGTACCAAATTAAAAGATAGGGGGAGGAGCACCAGCAAAATATGCATGGTGCTAGTGGACAACAAGTTAAAAGGTACTGCGACAGGCCCTTTTCTAGATAAAACCAGAATCACTTCAATTAACACATGATGCTTAATAAAGGCGAGGATATTACATTTTGACGCTATTATGAGCAATTGAATTTTACAGTTCACGTGGTAATATATCATCCGAGTGAGCCACTTGCACAATTAGCATATATATAATGAATAGTAAAATAATTAATACGAAGCAAAATGAATAATCCCCTTTGATGACATCCGAACTAAGTTACATTGTATAATTAGGGATCACTTTGCCATTTAACACATGACATATGATAAAAGCAGAATATCACGCGGTCCCGTATAGTTATGAACAATTAAATAACGGTTCTTAAGCAATGTGTCATCTAGGGGGTATAGATTCAGAAAACAAGCATCGTTTGAAAAACTGTCGCTGTCAGGTTTGTTAAAGACTCATCTTGTTCCAATAACCCGCATATATATTAAGCAAGAAGACGTGTACCGCATGTACTTCAGAAATAAATGAGTGTGGTGATTTTGAAAAAGGCTAAGAACCATACTCACATATGCTATGAATAGAACTACTGCAATCATAACCGCAATCCCGGACCATAAGAGAACCTATCCATCAATTCCTTGGCAAGCGAACGATAGAAGATTGATACCGGTGCGACAATAAGGAACATGGTGACAAACAAGGATCTTGCATCAGGACCAAATATGAATCCCCCCTTTAAAAAAAAAAAACCGCAAAAGATGGAAGCTACCATTAATCACACTTTCTAGTTCTATCACGACAAAAACAACTTTGATAATCTCGGTAGGAAAGATTTCTTCTCGAGCCATGTGGGTACCATTGTCAACTTTGTCTAAGCACGACTCACTCAAGAAAGCAGACTAGCGAGGAGGGTGAAATTATTTCGATGTGTAATAGACACTTTCGGTCCAAGTATAATTAATGCACTAGTCAGTCCTAAAACTTAGGATCCTTCTCCGAGCAAGGCCAAGGCGGAGACACTTAACCCGCCCAGTCATCCTAGAACCTACATTCCGAGAATCCTAGTATAAAATCATTAAATAAATTGGGGGGATCGCGTAATCAATTATTTTTGGAGCCAACAAATGACCAAACGAATTTGCCAAGTTCAGCAAGGGAATCCCAACATCTGCCTACATTTCAATTTAGTCTACTTTCCCAAAACAAAAGGCACTCAGAAACTTTTTTGAAACGAACTAGACAAAGTCCACTTAAGAAAAAAATATAATGGACCAATTTGATAGCAATCCCATCAGCAATAAAACACCTTGGCACCCTCCCACAACCGTGGACCCGATGGCATACAACCATATCTTGATACTAAGTTCGAGACTACTAAGTTATTTGATCCCGTGGTGAACAAGTTATGATCGCCCATGCTCAAAGGGAGTCACAAAATTATCATATCCATAATCAAAGAGTTCATTCTCAACTAACCGATGAGAACACGACTTAACGGGACTCAAAATAATGCACACTATGATCGGGAGGATATTCAACAACATATCCTCAAAAAAAAAAATCTACATACATTCAATTACGAGGATAAAGCCCACACTCCATATGCCCCCGACCCCTCGACTCAAATTGCTAGAAGCCCACACCCCACATGCCCCCTCGAAAAAGCACTATTACGGGGTTCACATGTATACATTAGAAAATATATTTGACACCAATTTTTAATGGATTCTCATGGTTCACACAATCACACATGCATGCAGCCATGAAAATCTTTTTCCATTAAAATTCTAGTGAGTAGTGACAATGTTGAAATAATCGATGATTTATTCCATCCGACAATCCAACTAGCAACTCCAAGTTCATTTCTAAAAGTGAATTATAGTTACAAGAAAAAAATAATATCAATAGGATTACCCCTGAATTCATACTTGTTGAACCTTGTGTTCTTCTAACAACAAATGAGCAGCAGTATCCGAACATTTCATCTCAATCTGAAATAAGACAATCAGATAAGCTAATTAGAAAGAGAAGTTGCAACAGATCATATAGTGAAACGACAGAAATTAAATGGCGAATGTGTAGATAAATAAGGTGAATGTGAGTCGATAATATAAGTGTGCAACAAATGCTTTAGTTTTGCCATCGTAGTCATGTCGGGCAAAGGTAAATCTTAGTCGATAATACAAATGAGACTTCTGACCTTAATAGACAACAAAAAAAAATAACTCTATTAACGAAATTTAAACTGGATTTTTTCCGATACAAACCTATTGACTTTGATCGACAATAGCAACAAGCAAGGTTTTCAAAGGAGGCACTACTATGCAACAAAAATATCGGTGTGGTTAATCTAGAAACGAAAAAGAGAGTGCGTAATTCATCTCATAATTATTGCCAAAAAAGATACAGCTACAAAAAAACAAGGATAAATTAAAAGGGCTAAACATAGGCGGGGCTAAACATAGGCATACTAATTTTTTACAGGGGAAGTGTGAGTCATGAATCTACACAAAAGAATATGGAAGGAATGAATGGTTCGTAGCCAAACTAATTAGTTGTTGTCCTAGAAGAGAAATAGATAGCATGCAGCACCATACAAACAATTAGAGGTTGAGGCATGATATGTGAGCCAATTATATTAGTTAGACTCACTATTCCAAAGTATTCCACTAGGTGGCACATCTGAAATTTAAAGAACTCGAAGAATGATTAACTATGGAAATCACAAGAATCATGGAGCAACTCATTAGGTCCCGGGCTTTTGCAATATAGCATCATCATACATTGTACTAGTACATTAAAACCCGATGGGCAATCGGAATGACAGCCCCAGAATCCATGTTGAATCATGTTGACTCTTTAATAAAAAATGGCATACTATTACTCGAACCGTTGGACTAGACTCTTCATGGTTGCCAATGTCACAAGCAAGAATAAAAAGACCGTGTAACGAATTAAAAGACCATGTTGAATCGTGTTGACTCTTTAATAAACATGTATTCAACAAAATATACCTGGTGAAGTTTCTAAAAGAGCACCGCAAGGGAGTTCAATGCATATAGGATAGATGAGCATGTGAGAAGCGAAGCCACAAATTTAAACCAATTACTCAATCGAAGAGACCAAGAGCTAAACACCGACGAACAAAAGAAAGGGTTCAAAATAGCATAACCAATAAATCGGGTTGGCCATATAGATCATCGAGGAAAAAGCAAAAATGCGTTAAAAAAAAAAGATGGCCACCTATTTCATAAACAGGAAGCTGCCCAAATTGCTATTTTAGTTCTATGCCTTCTATGCCTAATTAAACAAGTATTCAACAAGATATACCTGTGAAGTTTACGAACAAACACCGCAGAAAAAAAAGGAGCTTCAATGCATGAGGATAGATGGAGCATGTGAGAAGTAGAAGCCACAAAAAATTTCAACCAATTACTCTCTGAAGGCACCAAGATCTAAGCACCTGATGAACAAAAAGGAAGGGTTCAAAAAAATCATAACCAAGAAATAAAAAGCTCTATAGCAGTTTTTGCTGTTAGTCAGCTGAACTAACAAATAACAAAAAGTTGGCATCAGGTAAAATTATAAGGACAGTTGCAGCCTAGCGGGGACTAGAAGTTAGCTTCCAATTTGACCGTTTTGGTCTTTTACAATTTCCAAATTTCAATTTAGCCTATTTTCCCAGAACTAAAGGCATCTGTAACTTGTCATAGAGGAGCTCACAACTTTTTCAGAACTAAAACATGGTCACACTGAAAAACTTCCTAACACAGTAGCAGCATCCCCATAAAAAGATGCACACTTGATTTCTCAAAAATAAAACAAAAGGATTGATGTGGATCCAACTACAATCAAAACGAAGCTAAAAAACAAAAGTTTTATTCCACCAAAAAAAAAAAAGTATACACTCAACTAAATATTAAAGATACATATGCACTTCTGAATGCAGTCTGTTAGATCTCTTGCCTATATTTTTTTTAAAAAAATTAATTTGTAACTGTTAAACAATGCTTATATGCTTCTATAATGCATTCCAATCCACAAGCTGTTAAGCACAAGGAAGGACCCTGATCTCAACTCTACCCGCGAGTATAGGGTGCTATCGCCATGAAAAGTAGCAATTTCATCGCCATGAACTTGCACATGGCTCTCTGTATCGCCAACACATTTTGAATCTTTAAATTTCTACATACAGAACTTGTAACCATAAATTTCTCCATCGACTTGTTCTCAGATAAAACCAATAATATTTAGAGTATTAATGACAAGTAGATTCAGCAAATGTTATCTTAAAAAACCACTTTGCAAAATTCTTGCAGGCAACTTTTCCTGCTACATCCTACAGACATCTCAGTCAGATACATGGTCATTTTACTTTCAAATTCAAACAAATTAGGATTCAAGAAGAAACTGGGCACTATCGCAAGATATAATGTTAATCTGGTTCACCTTTATTTTCTCTTTGTACCTATATATTCTCGTGCAAGTGGTAAAAAACAAATGAAAGCTAAAACAGAACATTAATAAAAAAAGTTTCAATGCACGGTAGTGAGCCTAAGAAACTCTAAATACCAAGTTAATCTGCCTAGAAGGTCAAAAATCAAAACCAAAATAGATAACAAAAGAGCTCTCGGTCAGCATGCAAATGCAACACATGCCCCCATGAAAAATGGAGAACTGTCTACTCTTCAACTTCTTCTTGTTCCACTGAAGAGCTGAACCAGGACCACATCAACACAAAACATGACATGGCGGCAATCGAATCCACACACACAATATTTGCATCAGCCACACAATCTCATGCGTGCCCCTACAAGTTTGCATGCACGGCCATCCGCATCCATCCATCGATGAATATGCTTGTGCGGCGGAAAGTGAATGATAGAAAAACGAGGGTTCAGTAGTAGGGAGAGAGGGGGGTGACCCAGTACCTAGAGTAGCTGGAGGTGTTTGAGGCCGTTGCTTTGCTCGGCGTGGACGATCTCATCGCAGCCTCTTGCCGGATCTCGGTCTTGATTGCTTCAATTCGTCCCAATGCGCTAGCGGTGACGGATCCGAAAACAAACGGAGGATTTGTTGGGACTCCTCGCTCTCCGTCAGCATGCATGAATCGACTACGCCTCCACCTCAAATCGAGACCACACCGGGACGGATCGGCCGAATCGAGACCGGGTCGGCACGAATCCAATACAAATCGAGACTTCCCACGAATCCGCCCCAAAAAATTGAAAACCTCACGGGAAGCACGGTGAACCCTTACCTCTACGTCGATGGGGGAGGGGGCACCGGGGTCGATGAGGCCTCCGCCTCCCGGTAGACGAAGGGGAAGGTGCGCTCGGGCTACAATCAAGGATTGATGCCGCCGAAGCGCAACAGAGGAGGAACCTCCCCTGTCTTCACGGGGGGCGGGCTGGAGCTCCGGTGTCGATGGGGGGTGCTCCGGTGTCGATGAGGCCTCTCGGATCCACACCTCCGCCGAAAGGGGCCAGCTAGATCCGCCACCCAAAAATCGCCGCCCGGCGGGGCGGCGATGGTTCTCCAACGGCTTTGTTGACGGAAGAGGGTAAACCAAAGCGAAAAGGAGTTTTTGAATTTTTTAAATCGGTTGAGAAGAGAAAAGGAAGGCACACAAAAAGGACAGAGCAAAAACGGTAACGAGAGGGAGTAGAACGGCCCACGGGGAGGAAGCTAGAGAAAAAAAGGCGTGTCTTGCCCAAGACTCGAAAACAAATGGCCTTGTGCGCCATATAAGGTTTTGGCCACATGGGCCACAAGAACATTACAAATTAATTAGGAAGTAACCATACAACCTTACAAATAATTAACATAGTAAACACACTAATCATCATCATCGCCGTCGGGATCAATATTGGGTCCAAATTTTGTGATCCATGCACACGAATGTAGGATTGTAGAAATATCGGGTAATTGATGTCACGGATTAAGTATTCGCTTGAGTCGATGAAGGTCAATGCCCTTATGATTACACTCTCTCGTCCCTTGCAAGGACGTAAAAAATGCTCGACCATAGATATAACCCTCTTGACGACCGATTGCCTAAGTTAGTAAACCTTATGCAGTATTGCAGCCCTTCCGTAGTTTTTGGCCAAGGTGTGCCTGAAGTCTCAATCGTATTCGGTCGGTGCGTAGCTTGGTCGAGAACGGCCGCCAAGCCACATGCAGCATAAGTAAGATCGTGGAGCAAAATCTACAAGTGGGAGAATCAAAATGAATGAGGATGATGTGAATCTATCTAATATGCATTGCCAAAATGATGAATTTAATTTATTACCACATCATCATGGTTGTAACTCCCAACATATTCGCTATATTGCCATGGGGGGATATTATCGCCAGACAAGGCAAATATCTTGAAGTCGAGAAATCGGGCACAATGTAGCAAACACGTCGAAGAGAATCTAAGCACAAGGAAACGGCATGGTACTCGGCGTTTTACGGTCGTTCTCTCATTTCCCCTCTCGTGGATTAGGTGGTTGTTGTGTCACGGAATCCTTGAAGGGATGTAAAAACTTATTTCACACGTATATAGTTGATGACGGTGACGATGCTCTAGATGTCGTGGTCTCCACAAAACCAGAGATAGAGAACCGGCTAAGTCTTTGTTTCTAGCCATTGTATTGGGGATAAAGTGCGTGAAACATATAAATACAACAAAATGACGTTAAGTTAAACTAATTGTCCATGTATTTGTTATAGTAAAATAAGAAATAAAAAATGTTAGAAAAAAAATTACATACGATATTTGGATAAAGGGAATGGCCTTGTGTCCACACCGGGGGCGAATGGCTCATCGCCAGCGTGGAAAACTGGTTCTTGTGGTGGCGGCAAAGGCGGAGGACCGCCACCAGTGGCGATAAAAAAGGAAAAAAAAGGTCAAAGCTCATAAATATATATAGTATATATATATATGTATTATTTATATGCATATTATATAGGAATTTTAGACAACAAAAAAAAATATCCTTACCAATGTAATATCCTAGAGCCATGAACAAATCTCCTAGAAAGAGAGAGAGAGAGTGAAAGAGACGAGTGGATTTCGTGCGAGTGACCGGAGCTCGTGGGTGCGTGCTTGGGTATGTGTGTGGGTGCTTGCAGGGCGCATTGATTTATAGCGATTGATCGGTGCAAGGTACATCACTGCCGGGTATTAAGATATACCCGGTAGTGATAACAATATGACTACGGTTATTTGAATGGACCCGGCGGTGAATACAATATCACTACCGGTTGTTTGTATGTATCCGCGGTGAATTCACGGTGTTATCACTTCACTCGGTTTGCATGCATGCATTGTTGTTGATCTTTGCTTTGCATATGTACGCAGTAGATGCTTCCGCAATTTGGGGTTTTTGGTTATCTGTCTTGAAGGGGATATGGATGCGAATAAAATTCATTATCGTTCTTTTTTTTTTGTTACATATATAACTTTATTTCATTCACATTAGATTTGGATATATACATTTGAATTTTCCTCACAATATGCAGCATATTTCATTGGCCTTAACTGTCTTTATTGCAACCGTCTTTATTACGTTCGATGAAGGGTAAAAAATAGAAACTCAAAGGTATCGAAGAGACAATCAAGATTCATATCAAACAGAAATACAACGAGATAAGAAATTTGATTGCATATATTTCCATAACAAAGACCTTACATTACATATATTTCCATAGCAAAGACCTTACATAGAACTAAATATATGGTAACAAAGACCAATTCACAGATAGGTCAATGCTACAATCAAAGTGTACAAACACATTAAAATTTAACCACCTCGGTAAGTCTCTTGTAGCATCTCCTCGGATCGAAGAAGTGGCGAGGCCGCTCACGTGCACTCATTGAGGAGGTTGGAGGATGAGATTCACAGGGAGCTTCATCTTCAGCCCAAACTTGACCATTGGACCGAGGATGAAATCACGGTAACTAGGTCCAATGGTCATTGTTTTTCATGGATGCACCATATGATTCAGATACTATATGCCCATGTGCGGGATATTGGTGAACACTAGCACCCCAAAGCACAAGGACTCAGGACTCTTAATATGAATCGAGTTCGACTTTGAATCATGGCATCCCACGAAGCTGCATGCCCGGTGTCTCTCCTTCATCGAGTAAGACTCTTCTAGCACCTTTTTCGTAAACCATTTTCTTGGACTAGGCATATCTCGTATGTGGAGGGCTTTCTCCCAAAAAAAAAATCCATATGTATGTGGAGCTGGAAAGTACCGCTAGCAAAGAAGATCGATGACGAAGAACAAGGAAAATAAGGAGAAGAAAAAAGATTTCCTAGATCCAAAACCCATGACACTAAATTCAAAACTAAGCCCTCTGTATTTTGAGGAGAGGGTTAGGAACTATTGGACGAACCAAGAATGCAAGAACGAGAGGAGCGGGGTGCAAAAACACGGCGTCCCCCTTGCCGTTTAAATAGGCGAGAGATGGCGTGAGTTGAGTCGACCGGCCGTTTAACGGAGGGCGTGGCAGCGGTCGCGCCAAAGATTGGTGTAGTGGTCACCCGGTCGAGTTGAAAAACCGTGGGCGGCCGTTGAATTTTTCGAAATCACTGCCGGGTCTAAGTTTTCACCCGGCGGTGATGTCGAATACCACCGGCGTAAAGATCCGCACCGGCGGATGATCTACATCACCGCGGTGTGAAAACTACACCGGCAAATATTTTAAGCGACATTGATTTAACCCGCCGACGCTGCAAGTAGCCTCGGTGCCACAAGGCTTTTTCTCATTGATTCGGAGACACCGCCGGTTCCTAACCGGCAAAGTGAATGCTACCGCAACGCGGTTCTCAAGCGGCGGCATGCATGCAAAGATGGGCCACCGCGGAACACGCTAAGTGAACGTGGCAGCTTCTGATTGTGGTAAAAAAAGAAAAAATGATGATGGCTATCCGTTGGGGGTACAAAGTTTGATTCTTTAAATAGCCCGGCGTTGTAGTGGGCGTGCTTTCACGACTTGTTGAGTGTGTCATTTTCGTGCTCCGGCCCGCCGAAGTCTCTCGTCTCCCTCCCTCCCTCCCTCCTCGCTCCCTCACCCGTCGGCATCGGCTGGTACGCGTGTGGTTGATCTTGTAGCAATGGTAAACAATGTGAAGCATGCATTCCTTGTTTTAAAATAACAATGCTAAACTCGATCATCGTTCTTGAAAAAATGGTCAAAAAGCGGCTTGTTGGGGATCGGAACGGGGGGATTTCGGGATTGGGTGTTGGGAAACGCCGTGCGGCCCCGAGAAGCGGCCATTGGAAACAGCGCAAACGCGTAGCGGTCGGCCTTTTCGTGGGGAGGCGGGCGATCGCGGCGGCCATTGGATGAGGCTTGTCGTAAGGCCGTTGACTATTTTCATGGCGCGCGTCTTGAGAATGACAATGGTTTGCATGCATTCCATGGCTTGCTACTATATAACAACGCTCGATTTGGTACCATCTCCATCGCTAATTAGCCTCTCTCTTTCCATAAACCCCGGGCAGCTAGCTTCTTCTTCATCGACGAGATGGCGGCGTCTACACCAACGAGGAGCTTGTCTTCACCGTGGGGGCGTCTCCACGGCGCCCTCCGGAAGCTCACCCGGCTGGCCGAAGAAGTCGGCCACGCCAGCGGTGGCTTGGCCGTTGGTGGAGAAGGCGAACTTCTACGCCTTTAAGGTCGAGGCCATGGCCCGACATCCTCGCTAGGGGGATACCGCCAGCCGGTGGGCGAGCTCGGCAGCCGCCGGTGGAACGCGGCCGGGCGGCGAGGACGAGGCGGCGGCGGCAGCGAGCCTAAGCAGGCCGGCGGCGGGAGGAGAGGCGATGGCGGCCCGGCCTTGTAGCGGCGGAGGCGATGGCGACCGCCCGCTTTCTTTTTATTTTTGTTTTGTAAATATATTATCTAGTAATATATAATGACTCTCAAGTCGTTTTTAATTCATCTCCGTTCTCTGTTTCTATCGTTTGTTTTCTTTGTTCCTTCTTCATTCAACCCGTGAGCTATCGGTTCCTTTAATTTGCTTCCCCTTCCAAATTGCTATCGGTTCTAATTCAACCCGGTTGTGTCAATCTTCAAATCGCTTTCGGTTCTAATTCAAACCCGCTGAGTGATACGTGTCCATCAAGACCCTTTGCCGGGGAGCGATTCAACCGGTGGTGATCTAAGTCTTCCTTTGCCGGAATTGGTCGAATCCGTGGAGTTTCGAGTTTCAGCGCCTGAGCGATTCATCACTTTGCCGGGCGAGGATCAACACCTTGCCGGTGGATTAAATTCGGCGGTGATGCGGCGGTAGTGATGAGCGAATCTGTAGTAGTGATACTACCTCTCAGCCCCTCTACTCTCTCTCCCTCCTTGCACTACGCCGCCGAGCAGCAGCTGCTCTGCCGGCGTCCTGCACTCTCCCTTCCCCATCTCTTTCTCTCTCCCCCTCCTCTCTGCTTCTTTCGTTGACCGAGCGCCGTAAGGAAGATGAGCGTCCCATGAGTCCGTGACCAAGAGACCACGTGCATCAGCCAATGGGGAAACACCGCTTCAATCCGTGGACCGTGCCTGTCATAGGCTGCACCTCCATCTTTCCTTCATACTTCCCTGCGTGGACGTGGTGTATGTGGAATATAGAGAGGAGGCAGGCCAATCTACACATAGGTGCACAAGACCATGGGAGCAGTGACCAATCAGACGAGTTCACGTGTTTTGCTGGTCTAATTCTAAGATAAATTGGAGTGCAACTATTGTTAAATAAATCTCTAAATTACAAATTAGTTAGATAACTTCATGTATCCCGTTGCAACGCGACGGGCACGCGTTTTGTTAGTTTAGGGCTAAAAAGTGAAACGTCTTACTTTTTTACCCCAAATTTAACCACTCATCTTATTCAATAATTTGTGTAAAATATCACTCATTTTATTGTGGTATGCTTTATTAATAAACTTTATTTTTAAAATGATTTAAATTTAACTATTTGTTTGCATAATTTTTTTGAAATAAGGCGGTGGGTTAAATATGTGCTAAAAATGTTAAACAAATTATAATTTAGAATTGGTGGAGTTTTTTTAGTTCATTACACCTAGTGTGCTAACTGCCGAGAGAATGACGGTAGAATAACAGTAGTATGCAGACGACACACTGTAAGGAAAAGTCCAGATTGATGACTTATTATTGAGAACAAGTATACGGACGCAATATATTACCAGCTGAACTTTCCAAGAAATTCATCACTAACGCGCGCGCTCTGACCATACACATGTATATATTGTATATATCACAGGTTTCCAAGAAATCCAACACAAGTACTAGTCAAATCCCACAGGTTTGCAAACAGTTCATCAGCTTAACTTGAGGTATACGTATACCGGTGTACCAAGTCACGTTTATTCACGGCAGAGATATCGAGCATCGATCGCAGCTTCTTCCGGGCATAACGTACGTATGCATGTAATCATCTCATGTTTGACTATCCATCGATCATTATCGATCGTACCATTTTGACTTAACTGAAAACTTTATCTGTAGCTGTAGCTATAGAAATTTTCCGCGGGCGAGGCATGGTCAATTTTGTGCACGTATATAACAGCCAAAAGGATTGCAAAACTATTCTCACGCTTTGTCGTTCTGCCGTGACATGATAAATATTTTTTACTGTTTTTGCTAATTTATAAGCCGACTGATTTTAACTGATTCGATTGTATTATGTGAGAAAGAATAAGCTGAAACAAGGTAACGACAAGAACAAGCGAACATTGATATTACGACCGCTGTTTATATGTTTGGAGCTCATAAAAGGTCAACCTTACCTTATGGACCAAGAAACTATAGAGGATTTTATTAACTAATCCACCAATACGTGTGGACTTTCGCTTCAGTGTTTACAGTAGACCGCCATACTCCACGAAGAGCTAGAGATTAGTTTTAGTTATCCTGAAGTCACCGGAACGAACAAAGAAAGGCGAGAGAGGACAAACCGGAACCTTTTGCCATTTAACCCTTCCAAGATAGTTTAATCGCACGTTTTGCAGGTTTCAGTTAAGCCCTCTCAGTCCTCGTTATTTGCTACGGACCCCGTTCACAAACGGTCACGGTGACGGAAGGCGTGTGGCGGAATTGGCGGGAGCCAACAACGGCTCCAGCCACTGAATGCTATAAAACCGGAGCACAAGTTTCACCATTGCTGCTTGCTACTGAATTGACCCGTCGTCTCCGCCGAACCCGGCCAGCAGGCAGCGGCAACAGCTCCTCTGCGCTCGCCGATGGACGCCCCGGCCCCCACGAGGGGCCCCGCGAGCTTCCTCACGCAGGCCAACGCCCTCCTCCGCAAGAACCTCTGCTTCCAGGTCCCCTTTCCCTCCCCTGTCTCCCGATCGATGAAGTTAGATTGCTTGTGCGTGCCTTTGCTGCATTGCAAGAATCCAAGGTTCGAGCACCCGATGATCGATCGTCTTCTTGGCTGTGCGTGCGTGCCATGTGTGACTGCAGAAGCGGAACCTGAAGACCAACATCGGGATCACGCTCTTCCCGGTGCTCCTCTGCGTCATCCTCGTGGTGCTCCAGGGCGTCATCGACAACGAGCTCGACAAGCCCAAGTACCGCTGCGGCTGCGCCTGCGTCGACCCGGGCCCGGCCGCGGTCGGGGACGCGTGCCGCCGGACGGAGTGCGGCGTGCAGTACTCCACCCTGGACCAGGTGGGCAGCTGCCCGATCCCCAACCCGACACCGTGGCCGGCGCTGGTGCAGGTGCCGCCGCCTGAGTCACGCGCCGTCAGGACCGCAAGTCAGCTGTTCGACGGCTTGCCTGACCCGACCTGCCGGGACACCGGCTCGTGCCCCGCGGCCGTCCTCGTCACCGGCAACAACCGCTCGCTAGCTCAAAGTATGTTTTCTACTCCTTCCATATATTCCATGTCAATGTCATGGTAGCAAGAGCTTCCATGCTATACAAGTCAGTTACGTGACGATTTGTTGTTCTAATACGCGTGCGATTGCTGTGTTCGTGTTTCAACTGACAGGTCTTTCGGGTGGACTGTTTCCTGCTTCGACTTCCTCCTTGAATTTGACGGATTATCTTGATGCATTCTCCAAGATCGTTGTAGTAAGTTCCTGACAGCATAACTGCAGGCCTTGAATAAGTAGTTTGTCCTTGGGTGCACAATCATACTATGTTCATTTTCCTCTCGTTGGTAATGGATGGAGTTCTTGGTTGGATTGGTTCTCTTAGGGATCGGACACGTGGCCGTGGACAACAGAGTTAATAGAGTCAGCGTTTATCCCAGGGAACAACTTGTATTCTGTGCAATCTCGGTGTTTGTCCAATATAACGCAGACAGTTTCAACCAATGCCGGGGCCATACCCCTTCAGCTCAGTAAGTATCATTTCCTATTTGCTACCTTTGGTCTTGGTGGTCCACTCCTTCTCGTTATTAAATATGTATGAATATAAGGATAGGAAAGACACAACCGAGGACTTTGTCAAGATTGTCTACAGGATAATCGTAGGAAATAAAATTGGTGCCTCTTCTTTGTAAGCTCATGATGAATTCACTTCCTGAGAACATTATCCATAACTATACTGTTTGTCCTGGCAATTTCGACTCCTTATATAATTTATCTGTTGGTTCTGTTCTCACTATTCACAAAAAGGACCAACTAATCAGTCGTCCAAGTGCCATGAATTATCGCAATGTACTAACCCTCTATGACTGGATATATGGGGTTTAATTTATCCCCTAAACAAGCTAGATAGAGGTTTTTTTCTATTGCTGTTGAACTCTTTTGCCATATACACGGATGCCAACTTTTTTTGAACACATTGTTTTCTAGACTTGATATAGTTTCTAGTTCTGTACTTTTCAAAAAAAAAAAAAAAAATAGTTTCTAGTTCTGATTATTTTTTTCTTTCAAATGTTTAGACATAGACTGCGTTCAGGGTTTGCCACTATGGCGTGAAAGTGCATCAGTTGTAAATGATGAACTCTTTAAGGGTTACAGACAAAATGGTGGAGGTAGTGGAGACAGAAAGACGAATGAATTTGTTGCAGGTGATCTCTTCTGATCAGACTTCAATGAAATGTTTCTCTTTATTGCTGTCAATTTTCTTATGTGTATAACTTGCATTTGCCCAGGTTATGATTTTCTGAACACAAATACGAATGGTCTTGAAATGAATATTTGGTACAACTCTACCTATAACAACAACACCGCATACGTACCTATTTCATTATTACGGGTTCCACGCTTGGTTAATGCGGTGGGTTTGTACTACAGCACAGCTTCTTGTTAGTGATATTCATCCGTATGCAACTACCTCTAACACTTGGTTTCTTACCTGTAGGCATCAAATGAGTACATTAAATTTCTCAGAGGAAGTGGAGTGGAAATGATGCTTCAATATGTTAAAGAGATGCCCAAAGTAGGAACAAAGCTGAAATTTGACCTCTCTTCTCTTCTTGGTGCACTGTTCTACACATGGATAGTTGAACTACTATTGCCAGTGAGTGCAAGATATGGCCTTTTCTTAAGGAAAGAAGCAAAAAAAAATAATTAAATACATTAAGTCAATGTTACACATTTGGCAGGTCATATTAACATACCTCGTCTACGAGAAGCAACAAAAGCTGAAAATTATGATGAAGATGCATGGTCTGAAGGATGGTCCTTATTGGCTTATCTCCTATGGTTACTTCTTTGCTCTGTCGGCTGTCTACATAATCTTGTTTGTCATTTTCGGCTCATTGATCGGTAATTAACTCGAAGTTTATTCAAGATAGTTCAACTTTTGCAAATGAATTATGCAATTTGAATTCAACTTTCCCCTGTGCAGGTCTAGATTTCTTTAGGAAAAATGCCTATAGTATTCAATTTGTCTTCTACTTCATCTACATAAACCTGCAGATTTCACTTGCATTTCTTGTGGCTTCCTTCTTTTCTTCTGTCAGAACAGCCTCAGGTTTGTCCTCAACATATTTAGCTTCTGAAGAAATCCTATGGTGCTTAAAACCAAATAATCTGATTGACCGATTTGAGAATCTATTATTGTGCTGCAGTGGTTGGTTACATCTATGTATTTGGCTCTGGCTTACTAGGGAATTTCTTCTTCGCTTTTTTTGTTGAGGATACTAGTTTTCCAAGTAAGGTTCCATCATTTATTACTACTATTTGTGTATTGGACAACTCTCATTAGGTTTTATGCATGGTGATATCTTTGTTTATGTACAAAGAGGGTTGGATCGTTGTGATGGAGATCATTCCTGGATTTTCATTGTACCGAGGATTATATGAGTTTGGTCAATATGCATCTGCTGCAAACTCAATGGGGATCACTGGTATGAAATGGAGTAATCTAGATGATTCTCTTAATGGAATGCGTGGTGTCTTGATTATTATGGTTGTGGAATGGGCTATACTTCTCCCCTTAGCATTCTATGTGGATCAAGTCTCGTCACTGGGTGGTGGATTCAGGAAAAATCCCTTTTCTTCTTGGGCTGCTTTTAAGAAGCGTGCTCTATCTTTGCGGAGATATAGCTTTGGGAGACAAGGATCTAAAGTAGTTGTTGAAATGGACAACCCTGATGCTGTTCAAGAAGTAAGTTACTCTCTTACATTATCTCTCAATGATACTTTCTGTATTTCTTATTTTCTAAATTATGTTCAGAGAGAGGTGGTTGAGCAACTTCTGCTGGAACCCATTGCAAACCAAGCGATCCTCTCTGATAACCTCAAAAAAGTTTACCATGGAAAAGATGGAAACCCTGACAAATTTGCTGTCCGAGGGTTGTCTCTTGCCATACCAAAAGGCCAGTGTTTTGGAATGCTTGGCCCAAATGGAGCTGGGAAAACATCCTTCATTAGTATGGTATACATCAACATACCTATTACTTTGATTTTTTTTTGACAAAATTTAGGTGATATTATGCACTCCTCAGTGATATATTTTTTCTGCAGATGATTGGGCTTATTCCACCAACATCTGGCACTGCCTATGTACATGGAATGGATATAAAGACTGACATGGATGCAATCTATACTAACATGGGTGTATGCCCGCAGCATGAGTATGGCCTTGCTCTAAAATTTACATTTTCTATATGAAACCCATTTTTAGTGCCATCAGTTCTCATTCCCTCACTTTGATGCAGCTTACTTTGGGAAACATTAACAGGAAGAGAGCATCTATTGTTTTATGGGAGACTGAAGAATCTTAAAGGCACTGAATTATTGAAGGTACAGTTCTGTAATTGGCATGTTCAAATATTAGTTCCTATTTACCTTTACTGAGAAATAGTCTGAAGTGACATACATCTATACCGAGCTTACAATATTCTGTACTGCAGGCTGTTGATGACTCTCTGAAGAGTGTTAATCTGTTTAATGGTGGTGTTGGTGATAAGCAAGTGGGAAAGTACAGTGGGGGCATGAAACGAAGGCTTAGTGTCGCCATTTCATTAATTGGGGATCCCAAAGTACCACCCTCACTTCTGTTTATGTGTTTTAGTGCAGAATATACATTGGCATGTGCAACTCATAATTTGATACCTTTAGGTGGTTTTCATGGACGAGCCAAGCACCGGACTAGATCCAGCATCAAGAAACAATCTTTGGAGTGTTGTGAAGGAGGCAAAGAGAAACCGTGCTATCATTCTTACAAGTACTGAGCTCTCCTTATACTCTGTTTATTGCTTCTGTAGACACAGTAATGCTAACTGATGATTTTGACAGCACACTCGATGGAGGAGGCGGAAGTATTATGTGATAGACTTGGCATTTTTGTCGATGGTGGTTTCCAGTGTCTTGGTAACCCAAAAGAGGTATCTTACATACATACATGATGGAGCAGACATGTACATTTTTTCGTAGCTGTTTATTGAACACTTTGCAAATGTTTGCCATGAATTGTTTTGTAGCTAAAAGCTAGATATGGCGGCACCTATGTACTGACAATGACAACATCTTCGGAGAATGAGCAGGAGGTTGAACAGCTTGTTCACCGCTTATCACCAAATGCGAGCAGGATATACCATATTTCAGGAACCCAGAAATTTGAGCTGCCAAAGCAGGACTTGAAGATTGCAGATGTATTCCATGCCGTCGAGAGTGCAAAACGCCAGTTCAGCATATATGCTTGGGGCCTGGTTGACACCACCTTGGAGGATGTCTTTATTAAGGTTGCCAAGGGAGCACAAGCATTCAGTGTTTTATAGATGTCACTCTCTTTTTTGTTGTGCAACATGTGGTGTTTATGGTTGTCTGAACTTTGGTTATTGTCTTCATGGGCTTGAGGTTGTGGTGTACTATCTTAGTATAGTTAAGTTGTATATATTCTGTAATTTGAATGTCATGTTGTCCCTTAGTAAATATAGATATACTTTGTTCATAGTGTTAAATATTTACAGTGCTTGTAAGAGTATTAAGTTGCATGCATCAACCAGTTCAACCCAAAAGTTTAAGCTGATGAGAAGAGGTGGGCAATTCACTTATATTCCAACACTTCCCCTCACGTGGAGGCACTTATATTCCAACACTCCCCCTCACGTGGAGGCTCTCTCAGGCCTTAGACGAGTAATAGGAGCGAGCAATAATTATTTTATTTAATTGCGCTAACCAGGATTCGAACTCGAAACCTCGGCTTTGATACCATATTAAGTTACATGCACCAACGAGTTCAACCCAAAAGCTTAAACTGATGGGGAGAGGTGGACAATTCACTTATATTCCAACAAAGAGAAATCTGGTTGAATACAAAAAGGATCCACACCACCATCACAGTGCTCATGCAATATCTCCAATAGGAGAGAGAAATTAAGGTCAAGAGTTTCTTGACACATTTACCAAGACTACCACATCACATTTTGTGTTGATAATTGTGACAACAGGGGTTCATCCAAATAAAACTCTCTATCAATCTTCATAATTAATCAAGCCATCAACTATACTGTTGATGTGTTAAAATATTAGATGCAAATGAAACTCAAATTAAACTCCCATTAAAAACTAGCCTCGGCAAGCAGCTAAGCTCTAGAAGTTAAGGTGATCGATGTTTTATGGTTGTAAGTTGGTGGCTGTTTGGGAAGGTTGCAGATGGTTTCGGGTCCAATTTTTATACAAGATTTTTACATTGTTGGTGTTAAATGATACTATTCAATACCTTGGTTGTTTAATCTGGCACACCTCCATGTTCCTAGTAACACAATAGTTCTTAAATTCAATAATTAAGTTCAAAACTTGTATAAAAATAATAGTCCTAGCACTTCTAATAGTTAGAAATATATATATATAGATACGATACTAGTATTATTTTCCTGAAAAGAATTGAAACTCTAGATTGTACCATTCCACTTCGAGAAAGATGCCCCCCTCATTGAATTTGGCTCGTACACAATAGTATCGCCCATCTTATTTCTTTACTTCTTTTTCTTTTCTTTTGCGAAGGGAACTTAGTTTTGACTAAAGTTATAGCAAAAAATAAACTTCTTTGTCACTTTTGTTTGCATTATTTACTAAATAAATACAAACATTGAATGAAAGAAAGTATTCAGTTTTGTCTGAATTATTGTGCATATGTACTTGATCACACATTTCCTTTTGCTAAAATGGAGGATGCTCAACCACCTAATATAAAAGTGTAGAAAAATAAAAATTAAATCACATCTTAGTACAAATCAAACTAGTAAACAAAAGGAACACTAACTCACTATTGAGCGCAATTGGAAATTATTTGGCTAAAATAAATAAGGGTCAAATGAGTGTCATCCTTGGTCACAAATACAATAGCATATATAGTTGTCATTAACCACAGAGACTTACTGTTTATTGTGGGGTATCTAATCTAATACTCCTATAAGAATAAAACCCACTAAGCTAATTCTCTTGACATGTAAAAGCGTCCACGTCAACAGATCCACTATCAACCCCACTATATATTTCTCTTGACATGTAAAGCGTCCACCTTAGCAGTTCACTATCATTTTTTTCATCGACAATTTCTCTTGAGATGCAATATGTCCACCTCAACACTATCATTTGCAATTATAGCACAAGAAATATGATATTCATGTTAGCAAGACACATCATGGATTCTAAATTTATATTCCCTACTTCATACCCTTTGGCAACACGCGGGAATCAAATAGTATATGATAGATGTGGTGCACTAGTGTCGGACTACTGGTGCCACATAGGAACCAAACAAGTAATGAAAAGTAGGTCAGTGTTCCACCCATTCATTATTTCTCATGATTTTCCCTATCAGGTACTCCCTATGCCTTGATCCAATCTTGTCTATTTAAAGATTTCAATTGGACAAATTAAGTTCATGGGTTATTTATGTTGCAATATGTAAACTTCAACTAGAACTACACTATAAAAAGGACCAATACATTGAAATCCAATTTATTCTCTATTATGCTGTGTTCTTTGTTATCAATTTTTGTTCACTAATAAACTATATCTTCAATATTACATCCTATACTAATTTCTATGTTAAAAGATTCCATGTATAGGTTCAGGTTCTCTTGCTGATGTAGATGATAGGATAGAGACATGGATGAACCAAATAATGGTGTACCATTTCATGTATTTATCATGTTCATTGTACAAATGTGCGATGAATTGAGATATTTTCTAAAGAAAGTATTGTCTGTTGCTTATGTGAACTATCGGTAGGTAGACTCATTATAGATTGCTTAGGCACTTAAATAGTGACCCTAGGCATAGATTTTGGTTCTATATGCTTATACCATGGTGAATTCATGTTTATAGTCTGCTTTGGAATCATCCAAGATAGGCTGAGTCTAGAGATGAAACTATTTAGGGTGGTCCAAATGCTCCAAAATATAAGATCTATAAGGAATAAGCATTTGAACCTGCTTTGTTTCGGTTTTTGTTACGGCTTAGTACAATTTCTGCGACATTTTAGACTTGCTTTTCGGCTTTTTGTTTTCTGTCTTTTTCAAATCAATGGAAATAGAGAGATGTTTTATAATTACTTTTAAATGAGATACAAAGAGCGGTTATGTCTCATGATTGTTTTAACCAAATACTTTTTCAATTTTAAATTATAAGATATTTCAGCTTTTCTAGATTTATAGTTTTTGTTATACACTCAAATATATAACAAAAACGATTGTTGTTTAAAAACAATAAAGAGTGAAATGTGTTATGTCTAGATACATAGTAAAAACAACAATAGATGATTGTTGTCTTGTCTAGATACTGAGAGATTCATGTTTATAGTTTTGTTATACACTCAAATATATAACAAAAACTATTGTTGTTTATAGTTTTTGTTATATCGTTATAATTTAACAGTCAAACTATTGTTGTTTTTTACTATATATTTTAAATTATACAGAGGTTCATGTTTTTTTACTATGTATCTAGACATAACAGTCAAATTATAGTACATGAATCCAGCCAAACTAACAGCAGAGCACTCGCAATTCTGCAAAAAGAAAACATGACAATCATACAAGGAGGAGAAGATGGCAGATATATTTTTCCATTGCGGTTCACATTGCAGAAAGCCAGTTCAACAGACACAAAGACACTCATGCATGGTTGGGGACCTCGTTATGACACCTTTGACGATGTCGTCGTCAAGGTTGGCAAGGGAAGGACCATCGTGGTTGTGGTGTGGTTGCATAAAGGCATAACCATAAACATCGTTGGCCCAACTACAGGATAATATATATATATATATATATCCTCATCCTTCTTGAGGAACACAATATGGGTGTGTTTGGTTGCCTGCCTTTGTTGTAGCTTTGGGTATCTCCGGCAAGCCGGGCTAGGTGAATCCTGGGTTAAGCAAGCCAGACAAGGTTGTTTGGTTGGTAGGTTTATTGTAGCCCTGGATAGTCTTAGATGGTGTTTGGTTCCCTGTATTTCGTTTTGCCCGGCTTCTTTGGAGATTGTTTGGGGTTGTTTGGTTGGCACATTTGCATTGAATCTAGGCACTCGTCAGGCTCCCGGGGTGAAGTTACCCTCTCCATTTGTGACCTCACTATAAAATGCCTCCCCGTGCTCCCTCCCCTTCCTCACCTCTCACCGCCGCACTATTCCCCTCTCCGTTTCTCACGCTCTCTCGACTCTTCCACTTCCCTCGAGTGCTCCGGCGGAAACCCTACCTCAAGTCCGGCCATGAGCGACCATTCGTCCGATCCATCGGTGCGTCGGCCGCCCGTCGTGGTACTGGAGGAGGAAGGCTCCGGCAACTCCAACTCCGGGCACTCCAACTCCGGCCCTCCAACTCCGGCCACTCCGGCGCCTCCGGCCACTCCAACTCAGGGCACTCCGGTGGCTCCGGCTCCTCCGCGAACTCCACCGACGGATCCGGCGGCGAGGTCTTTCCCTTCCCAATCCCCTCTCTTTTTCTTTCCATTTGAACCCTAGGTTTGGGAATCCTTCTGTTTTCGTCGATTCGTGCATCGATTTGTTTGATCTGCTTAGCTTGATCGATTGCGGCCGATCGATTGTTAGGTTAGGGATTCTTGCCGATCGATTGTTAGGTTGATTAGATTGTAAACCCTAGGTCTGATAGGAAATTTCTCCTATTTGTCCCCATCTGTGCAGGCCAGCAGCGAGTCCAGTGAGTCCGACTATCCTGATGGCATATCTGTTTCTTCTTGGACTGGTCTCGAAGAGGTGAAGATCCCCAAGTGCAACCATGGTCGCCACTGCAAGCTGTACAAGGCATGGGGGGGAAGCAGGACTGACCGTCGTTTCCTCGGATGCCCACTAGAGGTAGTCTTCTGTTCTTCTTGCCTTTACACCCAGATTAACTGCATCTTCCTCACTGTGATCCTTTAAACTGTACCTTTTCATGTCTTCTAATGAAGTTTGCTTGTGCAGGAGGGGTTCCAGTGCCAGTTTGTCCGCTGGATGGACCAGCCATGGCCTGTGCGTGTGAAGAAGGCCTTGAAGATGCTGTGGAGGGAGATCAGGACGGTCAGGCGTATTGAAGCACAAGCCCATACCAACTTCGTTCAGGCTCTTCAGCTCAATGAGGTGACACGGGCCGAGAAGAAAGCATTTGGAGATGGAAATGGAGCGCACCAAGAGGACTAGCGCGGAGCGTGTCTGTAGGTCATTCCACTACAAGACCATCTATGCTGTGCTGGACAAGAGCAAGCTCATGTTCATCATCTATGGACTTGTTGGTGTGATCATGCTGCTGCTTGCCATCATCTTCAAGATGAAGTGAAGAAAGGTGTGGGTGGGCTGGTTCATGGTGCTTTTGCTAGGTGTGCGAGATGGTTCCATATTAGTAGGTTGCAAGAAAAACAATGACGGTTCTTTGGCAAAGAGGTGTGTTTTCTTTGCACTTTTGGTTTGGCCCTTGAAGACATTGACACCGGTAAACTGGGGTAGTGGAAGTAGTGCTGATGGGTAGGTAGTGCTAATGGTTTGGTCACAAGTTGGCCAAAAAACTAATTCCAAGTGTTGGCAATGGCTTGTATGGCATCTTTTGGAATGTCTTGTAAATACTAGTAGAACTGCTCGTTAACTCCTAGAAGTGGTGCCACTGTGTGGCAAAGTCTTAGAACCGGTGATGAACCGGATGTGGTAGCCATGGAGCTTTGTGTGGCAATGTGCCGTGAAGTGTTGCCTGCGTGGAAAAGTGCCTTGAAGGCCACCTTTTATGTCAAAAACACATGGTTCTATGGAATGCAAAAATCCATCTAGTTTGGTAACTACTTTCTGTGTCAATGCTGTTTTGATTGTTAGCATGAATTGCAAGGTTCTATGAATGTACAATGAGATGAATAGGTCTTCCTTTATACTGACATTACAACAAATTATTCAGAACATTCACATTGCATTGGTTCAAATAGTACTTAACACATCAAGCGAATACAGGGAAGTTTTTCCACAAACACCACTACAAATGTCTCAGCCAAATTCAGCTATACATTGCTGGTTACAGGAATAAGTGATAACAAGATCATTTCTTCCCAATGATCACCATCAGGACAACCACAATCATCACAAGGGCGCCAATGAGGACATCCTTGAAGCCAATGTTGGAACCCCGATGAACTGGACTGCTGGTTCTCCACTGCGGTGCACCCGCACCTGGAACTCGAAATGCACGTCTTGCCTCTTCATTTGAGGAGTAGCTCGGTACAAGTTGCGGGGAAATTTGTTAACCTGCTTGCAACATTCCGCCCAGGAATGATAAACACCAGGTTGGCGACCTCTGAAAACAACATAGGACTTCATCTCGAAGCTGCACATCACGACAGTGGAAAACAAAAACCAATAACTCAGAAATAGATCGAAAATAGGTCATTGCATTACTTCATCACAGAAAACATGTAGCACCATGAGGACATGATAAAAACAAGTTTCAGTTTGCTCCTATCATGAACTACCCGTAAAACCAATACTAAAGGTCTATTACACTACTACAAAAACAGATTTTTAGGTGGCGGGCATTAAATCCGCCACCAACATAGGGTCACGAGAAAATGCCACATTTTTCGTGGCGGACAAAATGCCCGCCATGGTAAATAAAAAAAACAAAAACCAGTCGGGCCCGGTCGGGCCCGCCACCGCTAGGGGTTTGGTGGCGTCGCCCGGCGCCGCCGAGGGCGGAACTTCGGCGGAGAGGCCGTCCCCCTCGCTGGATCTCGTCGCCGCTGGATCTCCCCCGCCGGCGGATACGCGGAGGGAGGCGACGCCGGATCGAGCCCTCCCCGCCGCCGGCGTGGATCCCGAGCCCCCGCCGCCGACGCCGTACCTCGAGGGAAGGGGAGCCGCCCGCCGGCGCGCCGGAACGTGGGAAGGGAGGAGGTGGGAGCCGCCGGGAGGAGCCGGGAGCCGCCCGAGATCCGCCGCGTCCCTCGGCCGCCCGGCGACCTTGGCACGGCCGCGCCGCCGCCGCCGAGATGCGCCGCGCCCTCGGCCGCTGCCACCGCCGATGGCGCCGGAGGAGGGCGCCCGGCCGGAGCATGTGGAGTGGGGAGGAGACGGGCTGGGGGAGGAAGTTGGCGTGGGGAGAGGAAGCGGTTGTGCGGGCGCTGTGCCGGGAAGGGAAGAGTGAAGGAGAGGGAGAGAGTGGAGGCGTGGGGAGTGGGTGGAGAATGGGAAGAGGCTGGGTAGTTAGGGTTTCTAAGTGCTCATATATATATTGTGGACACGGAAATGGGCTTTGGGCCGATGGGTTGGGCCTCATTTTCTATGACGGGCTTTATTACAATAACCGCCACGGTTAATAGGGATTAACCGTGGCGGGCATTTTACAATGCCCGCCATGGTTAATTGATTAACCGTAGCGGTTTTTCCCTGGCGGAGGGGGTGCGGGCCATCTATTTTCCGTGGCGGTTTCTCAAATGCCCGCCATGGAAAATAAAATCGAACACCATGCAAAATCAATTTTGTAGTAGTGTTACATCAATTGGTTAATCAAAATGGGTGTGCGTGCTAGTGTCCATGCATCCTATGTTCATCCACCTTCTCAAGTGAATGCCATCCTTGCCTGCAGCCTGCTCAGGAACTGGTTCATCCACAGCTGCTTGTCCTCAGGTGTCATCTGAACAAACAATAGTGCCTGAGCATTCCGTTCGGTGAAGTAGTTCAAACTCTCCATCAGTGCGTCCCGGCATAGTTGGGCACACCCATTCATTTGCATCATATATCCTGGAGCTACCTCGACATGATTGCCCTCACTGATGGTTGTGCCCACTTGCTTGACAGCATCTGTCATCTCCCTCATCACAAGCAACATCATCTTCACTGAGGCCCCTCTTCCTCTTCTTGTCTTCATTCTTGAACTTCTTCTTGTCCGGCTTCTTGTCAACCTTATTGTCCCCTTGTTGTCTTCATTGTCTTCCTTTCCGGTGGGGCTTCCTCCTTGTCCAAGTCAATTGGCTCTTGCTCGGTTGGCTTACCTAGAGCTTCATTGGATCCCATGGCAAATCTCCCGGTGGCAACTCAACCGCCAAAGATGTTACGCATGTGCTCATAGTGCTGAAGTGGGGTGTTGAAGAACTCAGCATCCTTTGGCTTTTCCTGCACGGTTACAAAGGAAATGTGAATAACAGACCAAGGCTGAAGTGATGACAAATGAGGTAGAACTGTTGTATTGTTTACCTTGACATGGTCATTGTAGTGCTGAGGATCAAGGGTTATGGTGCAGGTGGTCTCATCCCACAGTGCAGCACTGATCTCCTTCAAGTTGCATATCTTCTACCACCTGTTGCGCCATTTCCTTAGGTGATTGTACACCTCCGCCCAATCGATAGGAATGTTGATGAATGCACTTTCGGAGAAGCAGCCACTTGATTGAGGTGAGTGTCCTTGAAGCCTTTGTCGGTCCTTACACCGGTGGCAAACTGTGTCCGAGAACTTCGCAAAGACATGTGCGACATTGGGGCGATCCCAGTTGAGTCTCCCCCTTGTTTGCATTGCCTTGTCCCGAGGCTGCACTTCTTGGACCTCTGGAACCTCAAACAGATTGGGCTGCTCTTCTCCAAAGATGTGGAACTCTTCCCTAGGATCCATAACTTACCCAAACAACCAAGCATACATGGCATAGAACATTCAAAACATGCATTGAACGAAATGATGAATACCCGGCCAAGCTCAATAAGAAATTATTACTAACAAAGAGCAATCCAATTAAAAGAGAGGAGCAAAAACATTTTAGTTCAGTTACAAAACATACAGAAATATGGTTCAGATTACATAAATAGGCATCATTGCCTAGGGCAAATAGGTCTCAGCTTAACATAAGCTGCATCAGGTCTATAAGTCATACTAGCACAAGATGAATTCAGTGGCCATTCCTAGTAGTCTGCCACATCTGCTCAGCCCAGGCATCTCTCTTTGCAACCCAAGCATTATTGTCCAGCACATTATCATGAGGGTCATCCTCATCCTCTGGATTGGGCTGCCATTCACTCTCTAAGGGGATAATTTCATCTGCCCCAAACTTCAGAATCCAGTTGTGGAGGATGCAGCAGGCCAACACTAGCTTCACTTGGGTCTTGTATGGGTGAAATAGCTTGTTGTCAAGGATCCTAAACCCACCCTTCAATGATCCAAAGGCCCTCTCCACAGTAACCCTCAAGGAAGAGTTCCTCAGGTTAAAAAGTTCCCTGGGATTCTGTGGCCTTTGGACACCGTATTCCCTAAGATGGTACCTTGTGCCTCGATAAGGTGGAAGAAACCCAGGTCTAACAGCATAGCCAGCGTCGACAAGATAGAATTTCCCTAGACAAAAGTGCACAAGGCAACAAGGTTAGAGAGGTGCTAACCTAAGTGGTAGGAACACAGTCATGGACATTTGAGTGGGTTCAATGAGCAGGTGGTACCTGGATGCACCCTAAGGCCATCATCTCTCTGCAGAGCATCAGCCAAGATCCTTGCATCATGGGCCGAGCCTTCCCAACTAGCAAGGACATAGGTGAACCTTAGATCAAAGTCCACAAGAAGAAGAACATTTTGGGTCTTTGGTGTGTTTCTCGCCCATGAATGCAGGCCTACGCTTCAAGCAGGACTCTAGCAAGCACATGGGTTCCATCTATGGCACCAACACAGTCCTAAAAATGGCAGACAACAGATGAAATGGATACCTACACAACTAGAATGAACATGAAGGTGCACAAATGAAATCCCACCTTGAAGAATGGGTTCCACCTTGAACTGTTCATGATTTTGGAGGGGGTCACAGTGTAGTCTGGTGGTTGAATCATCTCGACCCTCAATTCACCCACTATATACAGGACTTCCTTGAAGTACCGCTTATGGTCTCTAGAGATCTCCTAAACACGGGCTTCGATTACCTGAACCTCGATTATGCCCAACTACCAAACGAAACATGGCAACTTGCTCCTCAATCTTCTTTGTTGATACTGTCTCTAAGCAAACCCCTAGACCGGAACAGATCACACAAGTGAAAGAATGGAGCCCTGGCAGATCCTAAGAATCTCAACACGGCGACGATCGTCACGTGGTAGATGTACCTCAGATTGCTCTCCCTTTCCCGGTCCATTGCAGGCAGCATTGCGGCATAGGTAAGTCCCCTCCTAGTGCACAAACGGCGACCAAATCTTGCATACACCCAAGCGGTCATGGCAACCACCAAGCGGCGACCCCCTACGAACAAGGCTGGCGGCGCCCTAACAAAGTTCCATGGCACTAAACAAGATAGGGTGAATGAATTAGAACAAAAAAGAAGCCAAAGAGAGGCATTTGGATCGGCTGCGGCACCATAAAGGGTGTGCCACCCAGATCTACCCACTAACCTAGGCCACGATCGGTAAAATAGGGATCGACCGAGACCAAAATCCATCAAGCGGTGCTAGTATGACTTCAAACCCTAAGCCAAACTATAGATCGGCTGCCACACTAGTCGAGTGGGCCTCCCAGATCAACCGAAATCATCGACCAAACCCTAGGCACAGCAAGCAAATCGGCCGAAAAAACAGAGTACCAGTTCCAATCGAACATCAGATTAAAAGGGGGGAAGGGGAGGGGAATGCGCGAACGCAAGGGGATTGACGAGTCACCGGGAGGCCTTACCTTCAGCTGGCGAAACGGTCGCCGCCGATGAGCGAGCGCAAGAGTAGAAGAGGAGGTCAGGTTAGGGGAGCGAGACGAGAGGGGCGAGTGATAACGAGACGAGAGGAGCGAGTGAGCGGCGGCTGCACGAGTGAACAGTAGCCAGGGAAACCCTAGCCAAGCAGTGACGCCCTGCTTTTATATCCTACATAACTGGAGCCAAATGGGCCCACACGTCGGAGCGAGGATGGAGCTAGCACAAGCCAGGCTTAGCTAGCACGCCCACCCCCGGCCGTTCCCACGAAGCCTGGCTTAGGGGGTACGGTTGCATCCAGCTAGCCTGGCTAAAAGGCCCAGATTTGCAACCAAACATACATTTCCTGGTCTAGCTAAGCTGGCAGTCATTTTTGGGCCAACCAAACACACCCTATGTGGTGTATATAATTACTTGGATATAAAATTTGGTATAGCTAAGTTGAGTATTTTGAAATTCAAATTACATATATGGATTATTTTTATGTCGGCAATTCCTATGCACTTGTTTAGACAAATGAAGCCTCATTCTAATACCGAGGCAGTCTAATTAGGCCTCTCCATTGGGCAGGTGCATCTGGCAAAATGTAGTGTCGGGCTTTCGCCAACAATGTCCAGCCCTGGCCAGCCCCAAGCACATTTACAGTACAGACTACAGATATATATCAGCTGGTGGTCAAAGCTTAATAACATGTGTATGCTAAACCCAAAACATCACCATTAATGACATCCTGAAGCCATATGTAAGCATAACGCCGTCTATGACGTTGAATAAATAAACTGAACTGAAGTTTATTTCTGTCTTTTTTGAGCATAGTTTGGCAGGTGATCATTGAGTAGTAAGCAAGGTTTTTCTATATATTTACATAGAAGTTTCAGAAGTGAAAAGAAGGACCAAAAAGAGGAAGAAAACTAAAGAGGGAAAAACACAACAGCTCAACATTAAAAGTTACGATTCCTCTTGTGCTAGTTGTAGCAGCTGAAGGTCGTTCTTGATTGTCTCCAGAAGCTCTTGTTTGTGAGTGTGCCTTACTGTGCCCATGCCTCTACCTTTGTCCATAGTCCTTTGGCATATATAGCTGCAGCTCGCAACCAGGTGCAAATGTGATTCTTGTCTGCAGTGGCATAGCTTGCATATTGGATTTGCTTGCCCCCCTCACTTGCATGTTGTTTTTGTTTTTCATAAAACTGAAAGAAACAGAAATTAAAGCGTATGCAGTGACCTCATCAGGCTGGCAGGTGATGCCTAACCTGCTTTCCGGCAGCTGCTATATATTCAGGACGTGTCTGCCATGGTGGGGGTGATATATATCCTGACTCCGGAGTGGAGGGATGCAAAACCTGAACGCAGTAGCAGAGATGGCGAGCGATGCAGAGCGACTAGGCAGCGGCGGTCGTGCGAGGTTTTGGACACAGATGCACGCTCTCTTCCTCAAGAGCATCTACTTCCAGGTAATGCATATATGCATGGCGTCGTCAAACCATAGTGCGCTTATTGCTCGATCGATCGCATGCAATTGCAGCGGAGGAACGCGAGAGGCAACGCCACGATCGCCGCGTTCCCGGTGCTGGTGTGCGTGCTCCTGGTGGTGATGCAGAAGGTGGTGGACAGGGAGCTGGGCCGGCCCCCGTTCCGGTGCGGCTGCGGCTGCGTGCGCTGGGACACCAGCACGGGCGCCTGCGCAGAAACCCAGTGCGGCATCCAGTACTCCACGCCCACGCAGGCGCCCACCTGCGCCGTGCGTACGCCGCAGCGGTGGCCGGCGCTTGTGCAGGTGCCGGACGCCCAGGCACGTGGCCAACAAGCCTCCGGCTCCGCCACCGTGCTCCTCACCGGACGCGACCGCCAGCTTTCTCAAGGTATACCATACAATGCTGTGCTGCTGCTAATAGGCACACAAATAAAGACAGATCACTCCAAGATGTGGGATAATGAGCATGGAAACTAATTTGTTGCATTTGCCTCCAAAAACTGAATTTTGGCAGGACTTGGAATGGGGATGTACCCAACTTTCACACCTGGTGCTAATGCTACCAGTTCTTCCAACTTTTTGATGACTTGTCGAGTGTAGTCCCTGTGAGTAGTTGCTTCCATTGCATTGCATTGATCAGCCGTCAGCTCAAAACAATCAATCTTGGTCGTACCTTTTTGTTTCTGATCTGAATTCTGGTGGTTCTGAATTTCTCTCCTTCCAGTTGGGTTCAAGCGCGCCACCTGCACATCTACTGTATGTAGAGCCGGCCTTTGCTCCAGACGAGACCCTCTACGTGCTCCAGCCGCAGTGTCTGTGGAATCCAGGCATTGTTTCAGCGACTTATAATGGGTTGCCACTACAATACTGTAAGTAAGACAATTACATATCTGCATGTGTGTTTGTGTGTGTGAAATCTCGTGTACTGATTAATTCCACGAGCATTACATGACTTTAATCTTACTACTATATATCTTCTTTGTGAAATGGGACAGATGTACAGTGTGTTCAAGCTATCCCGCTGTGGTGCGACAATTCATGGGTGATAAATCATCATCTATATAACGGCTACAAGGGTGCGAAAGAGTGGGGCGGATCAAACGAATTCCTTGCTGGTACAACCATCCAAAAACTTCTTTATTATATTTATTTATTATAAGGGGGGAAACTATGCCCACTACACTGAAACATGTGGCTTTGCCTCCACCATTGTTGCCCAATATCGAATATAAGGGTGTCCATTTGCAAACCATCTTATTTTACTTTTAAGAGTTGTTAATTGAGAACATGTCTTAACTTACTACTTATGTTTATAGGTTATGACTTCCTTGATACAAGCATGACACGTCTACAAGTATATATTTGGTACAACTCCACCTTCAGTAGGGATTATGATGAAAACGACGACGACGACGATTCCATGACAGTTTTACGTGTTCCACGGTTGGTTAACATGGTACTTTTTCTTTCCTACGACTTTATCAATATGTATGTAACAAATGAGATATTTCTTAACAATCAACAAATTCTAGAAAATAAAGTACCGCACAGCCAGCGTACTGAACCAAAATAGTGCTTTTGGGCTCCCGACCCTAGCCCCCTTGGGCGGCGATGGTTGCCGGTCCGGCACCGGCGCCCGCTCTCGCTTCCCCCGCATCTCTACAGCCCAGATCCGCCCGGTCCCCACCTATCCTGCTCGTTTCTCCCCTCCCCCCTCCTTTTGCCTCGGACGCGACGCTCGGGAAGGGCGCGGCGCCATCGCTACCGCTGGCGACTCGGCCGCCACGGACGCGCCCCAACTCGGGGAGCTGGACGAGCCCGCCCTGAGCACTGCCCCGACGCGCTGAGATGAGCGCGCCGCCACCACCGCCGGCCTCACCTCACCGCCCGAGCCAGGGCCCGTGCAGCTGCTCGAACCGCCGCCGAGAGCCCGTTCCCAATGCCCGGGCGCGCCGCTCCCCTTGCCGGACCTGCAGCATTCCCGGCGGGCCGGCCCCCGATCTCGTCCGGCTCGTCGGGCGGTCGGAGTTCGATGTCACCCTGGGTACCCATCTGCTCAGGCTCGTCGCCATCTCCCTTCCGCTGCCCTCGTCGCAGGCCTCCGGCGGCGACCGTCAGAGACTTCGGGCTGCTTGGTGGTCGCGGCCTTTCCCCGCGCCGACCCTTTTGTGCCCTCCGCCCGGTAGGTCCAAGGTGCAGCGCTGCACCGGAGGTCCTCGTTGAGGACGTCGACTCTAGGGACAGGTGGACTATGATCCCTCCCCCGCACTGCTTCAGACCGCGCCGCGCCCGTCTCGCCGTTGGCGATTGCGGCGGCGCCCGCTGGAGCGCGGGCGGGTCTCGGCCTTGACTCTTGACGTCGTCGAGCCCTCCCTCGCCGCACGGCAAGGCGGTCGAGCCCCCAGCTCTGCGGGATCGGGGTGCCGGCGACCCGCGGCGGTGTTGGCATCTCGGGCAAGAACCCTAGTGTCGGGGCGATTGCTCCAAGTGCGGCGGCGTAGTCTTCGTCGTCGGACGAAGGCGAAACACCTTCGACCCTCCGTGGCGCCTCCTCGCCCATCCGTTGGGGTGCCCCCGCACCTCAACGGCTCGCCGCCCGGCCCGGCCGTGCGCATCCCTACACCCAAACGACTTCGGCCACAACCATCGAGGTTTCGCCGCATGGTGGCCGCCGTGGTCGCCATCGTTAGTCCGGACCTAGGCTATCGCCGAGGTCGGGGTCCTCGCCGCAATCGATGCATGCCGCCCTATCGATGATGACGGTTTTCACACGTTCGAGGTGTAGGCGTGGCGCCGGCACACCACGCAACCCCGCCGCCGGGCGGCCCGTGGTCGCCGTCTCTTGTCACTTTCCGCTTCAACCGCTTGAGGGGATCACGCCGCCGCCCGATGCCCCTCCCCCGTCCCGCCGCCGTTCTCGCCGCGATGCGAGCACCAAGTGAGTAACTACAAGCATGCTCATCGTCGCCCACCACAGTACCCCTCCTCGAGTCATGCACAGGGACCTCAACGCCGTCTTTGTGGAGCCTCGACAAGGTGCCTAAGACCGCAATGACGCCGACGTCCGCGGTGGTGGCTTTGGATGCTCGGGGGCGGGCAGGCTCCCTTTGTTCGTCGGGCAAATCCTATGTTCGCCCCCCTCGGTGTCGGCCTTGCCCCGCCGGAAGGGCCCCCTCCCACAGCGCCATCGATGGTGGTCAACATCGATGTGAGCAACGCCGGCTCACCCACAGACCCGCTCCCGCTCGAGCTGTGCTTGGGTGCGGGGCCTCCGACACAGGTGGACCCAATGCTTGTTGAGCTCGTGGCCTCCCTCGTCATGCGCTCGGTTGCCGCTGTGGTCTCCCATGCAGCGCATATGGAGCCACCTTCGCCGCTATGCGTGGTCGAGCTCAACTTCGCAGATGTTGTGCCGCCAGAGGCGGATGCGGTTGCTGTGAGGGCCACGAAGCTCACATCAATGACAAAATACTTTCGTCACAGAAGATGCCAAATTCGTCATTGAAAACGCCGGCCGACGAATTAGTGACGAATTTGAAATCGTCATAGAACGAGCGTCACATTTGATGCACCATGACGAACAAGATTGTCCTCAAACACCAAGAGGCTTTTTCATGGATGCCATTATAAAAAGTGCACTACTCACCAATATACCCTCGAAAAATGTTTGTTTTCATAGATGACATCCACACTTTGAAGTCTTTCGTGGCGCGTGCCCTTCCGTCTAGCCGCTGCTTGTTTTTTTCCTCCGTTTGAGCTCCCGACATGCGGGGGCGCAGAGGAAAATGACTCGGTTGCCCTTCTCTTCTTTCTCCTGCTCTTCTTCTCTCAAACCGACGAGCGGCCCCACATGTCGGCTTCTTCCTTCACCTCTTCTCGTGGCGCTTAGGTCCTTCCGCTCCAAAGACGCGTCTGGCGCACCCGCACGCCGTAGCGGTGGCATCGTGCGGCATATGAGCCCGTGTCTCTTCCACATTGGCTGGCGCTCGAGCTCCGGCGTGTACACGGCAGTGCGAGGCAGTGTGTTGTCCTCTACACTCGTAGCTGCGGTGCACATCCATGACCTAGAACTAGAAGACATATTTTATTTATATTTACATCGATCTCCATCGGCCCGCTGCGGCTTGCAATTGCAACCCTCTTGCATTATTGCATTGCATCACCCATCATCAATTATTTTTTTTTTTCCCCTCTCAATCAGACCGAAAGAAACAAGTACATGATCGGGTTGTAGACCTATGATTAGTTAATGGATCCACTAACAATCGTCAAGAACGACAAACTCGACAGCGGCGGCCGGCCGGCTCGTCAGAACTCAGACTAGCTAGAAGAAACAACTACGTAGGTACAGCGTGTCCTCTTCTTCCTCCGTCATCGATCTCTTAATTCTTCTACCATATAGAGCGAGATCCCGCTTTTTCGAGGTCGGTTGGTTGACGACGGGCGCGGTGGTACACGCCGTGGAAGCGGCCGTTGGTGAGGATGTGGAAGAGGTCGCCCGGCGTTGACGACGAAGGCGGCTTCAAGACGGCGCCCACCGGCCCGGGCGTGGCGGAAGAGCCGCAGCCCGGGGACGAGGCTCGCAAGACGAAGGTGAAGAAGCCTGAGTCGGTGTGCGCCGATGAGCCCCAGCGCCAGGCGACGCTGGTCCGGGCACCGAGGGTACCGCTTGAGGTGCATGGTGGCCGTATCGTCTCGCGATCCTCCGCTCCGCCCCCACCGCCACCACACCTCGTCGGTGAGCCCCGGCCGCCATGAGGGCGGCTCAGCAGGCTTGTCGCCCGTGGCACGCATGTGCTTGTGGAACTCCTCCATCACATCATTTGTACAAACATAGATGCACGGTTGCTATTAAGCAACATATATCGAACTCCTCAATGGTGTCGGCCAAAGATGCTAAAGGGCTTGCATCACATCACCGTGGAACTCCTCGACGGTGCGGCTCGACGCGTCGCCCAGTCGGCGCTGCCAGACGCGCGCTTTGGAGCGGAAGGACCTAAGCGACCACGAGAAGAGGTGAAGGAAGAAGTGACATGTGGGGCCCTCGTCGTTTGAGAGAAGAAGAGCGGGAGAAAGAAGAGAAGGGCAACCGAGTCATTTTCCTCTGCCGGGCCCGCATGTCGAGCTCAAATGGAGGAAAACAAATAGCGGCTAGACGGAAGGGCACGCATACGAAAGACTTCAAAGTATGGATGTCATCTGTGAAAACAAACATTTTTCGGGGTATTGGTGAGTAGTGCACTTTTTTATAATGGCATCCATGAAAAAGCCTCCTACGACCACGTGGACCCAATGCTTGTTGAGCTCGTGGCCTCCCTCGTCATGCGCCCGGTTGCTTTTGTGGTCTCCCATGCGGCGCATATGGAGCCACTTTTCGCCGCTATGCGTGGTCGAGCTCAACCCGCAGAGATGTTGTGCCGCGTGAGGCGGATCGCGGTTCTTTGTGAGGGCCACTGAAGCTCTCACATCAATGACAAAATACTTTCGTCACGAGAAGATGCCAAATTCGTCATTGAAAACCTTCGCCGATCTAATTAGTGACGAATTTGAAATCGTCATAGAACGAGCGTCACATTTGATGCACCATGACGAACAAGATTGTCCTCAAACACCAACATAGGTTTTTACACACTTTGTTCTCACTCATGGGCATTCAGGAAGAACTTCCGGTCGGTCACCCATCCCCAAATTTCTATAAGCCAAGCACGCTTAACTTTAGAGTTCTTTGGAATGGAGCTTCCTATAAAGAAGTTGGAACTTGTTGTAATGAGTATTCTATCAATCTTATTAAGCCTTAAGCCGGGATATCACCTGCTCTCCCCCTTAGGAGACCTCGGTGGGACCACGGTGGGGGGCCCACCTATGGTGGCCCACCAATTTTGTTCTATGGGACCAAGGTCGATGTGAAATGTCAGGCGGTCGTAGGGCCACTACGGCGTGGGTCCAAGGTAGTGGGGCCCACCTGTGGTCTCCACTTATGAAGTTAGTGAGATCGTGGTGGTAGGGCCTAGATTGATGTCGAAGGCACGTGGTCATAGGGCTGCGCCCAAGTATGGTGGCCCACCGATTCTATCCGGAGAACCAAGGCGGTAGGGCCCACAATGACACGAGTGTCGTGTGGCGGTGGGACCACTACATCATCGGACCATGGTTGTGGGGTCCATGTCACCACGCGTGGACTTGCGATGCCACATTGTTATGTGGTTCTATCCGGTGGGACCGGTGGTGGTGGGCCCCGGCGGACGTGGAACGCCATGTGGGAGCGGGACCAGTATAGTGTGGGACCACTATAGTGGGGTCCTCGTCGATGCTGGTGGGACCGTGGAGGTGGGGCTTGTGTTGGCGAAATGTCGCGTGGCTTACAGCGTGGGACCACTATGGTGGGGTCCACATTACCACGTCGACGAGTAGTGGGACCATGGTACCAACATGTGGGACCTAGGGTCGGACCCACACATGTGGGACCCATATTGGTGTTGAAGCATGGATATTATTGTTTTGTGACGATGAGTATGTTGTTTTGTGACGATGAGTATGTGGTTTTGTGACGAAAGTTTACATTCATCATTGGTTCCCCACCGATAGAGGTGGAATGAATATCTATGACGAATAGGTTTGTTATTTGTGACGCTCTATTGCTTTTCATCATTGTTTTAGCGGCTTAGCTCCGTCACTCATTACAAAATTCGTCCTTTGAAAACTACGATTGCATGACGAAATTTCAAATCGTCACAAGGAAATCGTCATAGAAGATCATATTTATACTAGTGGCGCCGTAGGGATCGACCTTCCTCACCTTCCTCGACGCGCGCCGTCCGGCGAGGCTGACCCGGCGCGAGTTCTCTCCCCACTGCCCAAGATGCCCGGGCAGCCACTCCCGTAGCCCCCTCCGCCCCCATTTGTCGCTACTCCCATGTCGCCGGGGGGCTTAACCGAGGCCTCTTGTAAGGTCCTAGATGGCTAGGGGGTTGAATAGCCTATAAAAATTTGTACAAGCTCAATTTAACAAACCGATTAGTATAACAAAAGCGTAATCGCGGTTTGCACTAGCTCTATTGTGTTGCAAGCCTCTAGTGACAATTCTAAATATTGCTATGATCTCTAAGTCACACAAGGGCTATGTCACTATTCTATCTAGTGAACAATCCTAAATAATTTCCTTAGGCTAGCAAGAACAACTACACAAGCAAGTGCTACCTCTCTACACAAAATAAGCTAGGAAGGTAAATGCAAGAGATAGAGCTCGATATACTGAAGTGTAGAGGCAATGAACCAATCACCAATGTAGAGGATGAGCAATCAAACACAATATGATGAAGAGCCAATCACCGAGACAATGAACACGTCGATGTGTTGACCCGGAGTTCACTTGTACACCGACAAGCTAGTCTCGGTTGTGCCGACTAAGACAAGGATGGTGCACGAGCTAGGCGGTGCACTTGCTAGCTCAAGCCACCACTCACAAGTGAGGTACCCAAGACACGAGCAATGTATTCCTTGCACTTTGTCTTCCCGACGAGGAGTCGTGATCCTCTCACAAATCAACCGGATGTGGCCAAGAACAATCACCTTCTCTTGCCAACGCGCCTCAACCAATTCACCAAGCCGGCTAGGGCGGTGTCTCCAAGAGAAACAAGAAACCAACCGGCTCACAACGATCCCCAAGTGCCTCTAGATGCAAGAACTTGATGCAAATGCACTTGGATCACCTCTTCTCTCAAGAATGAAGTTCACAAGCAAGAATGAGAGAGGGGAGGAGTTGTTGCTCAGCTCTAGGATGTTAGGAATGATTCAAATGACCAAGAGAGAGAGAGAGCACAAGGCAGCCAAGGAGGTATAAATAGGCCTCATCATGAAATGTGGTCGTTGGGGTGAAATCCACGTTTTCGAGGCAGCCGGCCGACGCCAGCGCCACCGGACTCATCGGTGAGTCCTGGCCGATGGGTCCGTGGAGACTGACAAGCCCCCGACAAGCCGGCTGACCCCTGCCGCATGCGCCCGGTCAAGCTTCCGTTGATGCGCGTGCGGTCGATCCTCGACCGAGACCTCAAAAACATGCTCTCGTAATCTCGATCGGAAGCATTGACCGGACCGTCCGGTCAGAACACGTGCTTCCGGTCGAGGGTTCGGTCGGTGAGTCCGGTCACCTCTGAGTTGCGAAAATCTGTCATTGTGTTGCCGTTTCTTCGCCTTTGCTCCAAACCGACTTCCGTCACTTGATTCTTGTTGCCAACACGTCGAAGAACACCCCGACACCATGTGTTAGCATTTTGAAAACCATTTTCATCAAGTACGGAGTTAGCTCTTTAGGTTAGAATGCATGCATATGAATTTTGAACCTAAAGGCACATGAGGACCGATATGTACGATAAGTTTCCCTTCTTTATAGTATGACTTATCGATTCTATAATCACTCACACCCTCTATGGTGTCTTGAGTGTGAAATCAAAAGGCCCTATGGTTATACCTTTGCCTTGGGCTCAATTGATCTCCGAAATCCTCCAAGTTGGACGCTTGATCATCTTTTGGATCACCTCGATCCATCCTCCATGATCACCATGCTCCAAGCTTGACACGACCAATCTCCAATCTAGTCAAACACTTAGCATCGAGAGATTAGTCCTTAGGTGTCACTAATTATCCAAAACCAAACTAGAGATCTTCACCTCGACCACCCCGGATCTAACGATTGCGGAGAGGTTCCACAACCACTTCGTAGATTCTGTCCCATCTTCCAAGCGGGCGGTTGTACAAGAGATCTTCCCCATGCTCGGCGACGCTGGGCGCAGACGGTTGAGCGCGTGTAAGCGCGCCATTTGGGCTTCTAGATTTCTATAGCACAACTGTGTTCTTCTTAGTTTACACCTTTTCTGCGCCACCGTCCTAGCCTTGTGTTAGTGTTTTTTACTTGCATCATCTCCCCGGCAGCTCGCTACGAGAATTGGCACAAGTCGTGTATAACTTTTTTCACTCCTCTTAATGAAGTACGAGCTAAGCTCACTTTGGAAAAAAAACAACTTTTCTAAATTTTTTCATGCTATTTTTTTGGTTATTCAGTGGCCGGTTCCAGTCGTTTCATTCATTAATTATGTCCCAAGAGAACAAAAAAAGGAGAGAGAGAGAGAGAGAGAAGGGACGAGGGGGCTGGTGCTTGCGTGACTTTTCAAATTTTACAATGGCATGATGATTTGCTTCTATCAATAATTTTAGCTATCCATTTGCATTGTAGGCATCCATGGCATATCTGAAGCTTCTTCTAGGACCAGATGTAAAAATGGACTTAGACTATTTGAAGGAGATGCCAAAGCCTGAAACTAAAATGAGGTTGGACCTGACAACTCTTCTTGACGCACTATTCTTTACTTGGATAGTTCAACTCCTTCTTCCGGTGAGTTTATTTGCATTGGTTATCATCTATATATCCATTGCATAAACCTAATACCATTCATTCACCTTCCAGGTAACAGTTACACTTCTTGTTTACGAGAAGGAGCATAAACTGAGACTAATGATGAAAATGCATGGGCTAAGGAATGCACCTTACTGGTTGATAACTTATGCCTACTTCTTGTGCCTATCAGCAGCTTACATCATCCTCTTAGTGATGTTTGGGTCCCTTATAGGTACCAATAGTCAACTCTACGTACGTAAAATTATGCTTGTAATGCACTGCAAAGAACTCTCCATGCATGATTTTGCAGGGATAGACATATTCAGATTAAATAGCTACGGAGTACAGTTCATATTCTATTTCACATATATCAATCTCCAGATCGTGCTTGCATTTTTGTTCGTCTTTTCTTCTCAAGTACCAAGACTGCTAGTGGTTAGTAAACCAAAGCTGAAACTCCATACCTTGCATATATGCTTCTTTTTGATGGACTAATCTAATCCGGATCATTTTTTTTCTGTGTTATTGCGTACAGTTTTTAGTTACATTTATGTATTTGCCTCTGGCCTTCTTGGAGATGCGCTTTTTGTGTACTACATCGAGGATACCACTTTTCCATGTAACTACATTTCACTATCATGCTTTCTGAACTTGGAAATGCTTCAAATGACCACATGGTCATGACTCATGAGTCATGACAAACTCTTGTTTAATTTGTTTTCAGATAAATGGCTTGTGACGATGGAACTTTTTCCTACATTCTCTCTCTACCGAGGAATATACGACCTTGCAGGGTATGCCTACGCAGCGCGTTATCTGGGAAATCCTGGGATGCAATGGGTGGACTTCGACGACCCGCTTAACGGGATGCAAGATGTTTTGGTCCTAATGTCTGTCGAATGGATACTTCTGATTCCTGTGGCGTTTCTACTGGACCACTGGCCTGTCTGGCAATGGCTGCATCCTCTATCTCTCTACAGGTTGTTGTTGAAGAAGAATTCACAACTTTCAGGAACACTAAATGAAGTGAACAGCAAATTCACGAGGGTGTCGATTGACTTTGCAAAGCCTGATGTTTCCTTAGAGGTTACTATAGCAGTTAACTAAATATCTTTCAGCTGGAAGACATATAGTTCTGTGTTTCTTTTGCTTACAGAACATTACTTTCAGTGCAAGATGGTGGAACGATTACTAGAGGAAGTGGGCAAGAGGAGGGGCATGATCATCTGTGATAATCTGAAGAAATCATACCCCGGAAAGAATGGACACCCTGGCAAGATTGCAGTCAGAGGCTTGTCACTTGCTTTGCCTAGAGGACAGTGTTTCGGGATGCTTGGTCCCAGTGGGTCAGGCAAGACATCCTTCATCAACATGGTCAGTGATAATTCATAATCTACCTGACATTTTAATCTTATGTCAGGGTCTCAGGAATGAGAGATCACTGAGCAGTTGATCAATTCTGTTATGAATCATGAACTTTTAGTTTCTTATTAATGTTTTCATCTTAGTGCATCTTGTTAAGGGACTACAACACTTTCTTGAGACATCTGACAGTGCCTGTGGGCTACATATGCAGATGATTGGCCTTCAGATGCCGTCTCACGGAACAGCTTACATAGACGGAATGGATTTGAGGAAGGATATGAATGAAATATATGCAAATATTGGTGTATGTCCACAGCATGAGTACGATCACAAATAACTAGTCCAACATTTTTATTTAATATTTGAAGGAGGTTTTGTCATCGGTGACAGTCAACAATCTGTCCAATGTGTCTGCAGTCTACTTTGGGAGACTCTGACTGGAAGGGAGCACTTAATGTTCTACGGTCGGATGAAAAATCTCACAGGTGTCGCTCTAACAAAGGTACCTAACTCAAATTTAGGTGCACCGAAATTCAGAAACTATATTCCTACCGTCGAAATGTGAAATATTACTCCATCCTTGGTAGAATTCATTTTTTGTGAGTTGTGACCCGTGAAATATGATCCCTCAATCAGGCCGTGGAAGAATCCTTGAAGAGTGTAAATCTGTTCCATAGCGGGTTTGGCGACAAACCCTACGAGCACGTATAGCGGTGGCATGAAAAGAAGGCTCAGCGTCGCCATCGCCCTCATAGGCAACCCTAAAGTACTCCCATCTGCACTGCCACATTCTACACATCCATTTCCCTCCACACATGCACAATAGTCATTGCAAGATTTCAGAAGTACTCCAACTACGAAGATGAAATTCAGTTTCATTACACATTAATTAGGTTGTTTACATGGATGAACTGAGCACGGACTGGACCCAACATCACGGAGGTACTGTGGAACGCCGTTAAGCAAGCAAAGAAAGAATGCACCATTATCCTTACTAGTAAGTAATCCTTTTTCATTCAGTGATGATGCTTAATTTCAAATAAAATCAACAAGAAATTAACCACTTTGCATTGCATTCAACCGAATGGTATCGGCACATTCAATGGAGGAGGCTGAGGAGTTGTGTGATCGCGTTGGTATCTTTGTTGATGGCGACTTCCATTGCCTCGGAACTCCCTGTCGAGGTATGCATGTATGGTACAAGAACTCATCCGAAGGTTGCTCATGTTTTTTAAGGCGTCCTGTTGGTTGCATTAACAAAGTGACAATGTTGATGCAGCTGAAGGCGAGGTATGGTGGCACATGGACCTTGACGATCATGACCGAGCCAAAATATGAGGGGGAGGTGGAAGAGCTGGTGAACCAGCTCTCGCCCTGCTGCTTCCAAAATCTATAGTATGTCTCGCACGCAGAAGTTCACCTTGCCTCGTCGGGAGGTGGGGATGGATGGTGTATTCAAGGAAGTGGAGATGGCGCGGTGTGCATTCCCGCAACTATGTTGGGGTGTGGCAGATGCCACACTTTGGAGGACGTCTTCGTTAGAGTTGTCAAGGATGCGCGGGTGTTTGACGATATGTCCTAGCTAGTTGGTGGTTATCAACCGATGAAATGAACTTCTAGCTATCACCAGTATATAGCTCGAGCTAATATTACGGATCATATTAAATTCAAAGTTAATTTTATAAAATTGTACTTATCAAAGCTGTTTCTTTGTACGGGCCACATTAAGTCCATTAATTGCTCTTTTGTTGGAATTTAGATGTTAAGTGGGCTTGGCCCAATAACAAATTCTGAAATTCCTAAAAAATCTCAAAGGCCCATTCATGAATATGGAAAGGAGGGAGTGGTGGAATCCTTTAGTACCACATTGCTTATGGAAGGTGGAGAGGACCAACTTAAATATGGAAGTTGTTCCTACCTTCTCAAGTCCGGTGTGAGTAGGAGAAAGGGAACTCCACACGCGCGCCTTCCTTTCAGCTCGGGCGCGGGCGTGGCGTGGCGAAAGGCGCGGGCGCACGACATGCGCTGAATGGTCTTTCAATCCGGCTCCTCGCCTTGCGGGGGGCGGTCTCCTTTTGCGGTTTCAGTTTTGGTCTTTTGGTTTTGCAGAGTTCTAATCAAATACGAACAAGCAGAGTCCTAACCGGTTTAGATCGTGATTGTGTCACGAGGTCGGTTCACCCGACTATAAGGGACCACCGGCCACGCTAAACGCATCCAATCTAAAGCTTAGAGCTTTTGCCTCTTCTCGCTGCTGCGCCGCCGTCGCCAAGTCTCCAGCCCGATCGTTTGCGTGCACCAGCGACCGGGCGAGCAGGTCTCCGGAACCGTCGTCTTCGCGATCCTGCACCGGGAGAAGGCGAATAAGGTTTTTGGGAAGCGCTTCGCGCGATCGCTCCCAATCTTAAATCCACGGCTCGTCTACCGAGAAGAACACGCGGAGGGGACCCCAGCGTCGTCTTCGTCGACAACGTCTTCAACAGCAACCGATCGGCGACGGCGGCGACACACGGAGGAACTTCGGCTTCGCTTTCGGGAACCTCTCCATCAAGTTGTCATCAACGTCAGTCAGGTATTCTTCAGATCTACTCTTTATGTTAGTCATGTTCAGTCAATCCAATCTATCTGGTGTGCTAGTTCTGTTTACACCTGTTGCCATGATCTATGATATGCGATTATGCTATGCTATGATCTGTGTTATGTGTTCATGCTATGCTAGTATGCTTTACTTGCTCTATCTAGTAGATCTTTTAATCATGATTTATTTTATGGAATTAATCTGGAAATTGCCTATTTACTTAACAATCCAAAAACCTTATTATAGGTCTTTTCCAGTTCCAATGGCTAGTTTTGTTGATGCTCTGAGGCCGGAGAAATTCTCTGGTGAGCACTTTAAGAGGTGGTCTGTAAAGGTCACAGATTGGCTTACTGCCATGGATGTTTTCTGGGTCAAAGATGGCTTACCTGAGGGAGACCTTTCTGATGAAGATCAGAATAAATTCCGGAAAGCCACTGAAATCTTTGTGGGAGCTGTGCGCAATGTGATATCAGATCATATCTATGATGCTGTGATGCACTATAAAAGCGCTAAAGCTATGTGGGATTATCTGAACACTACCTATGGTGCTTCAGATGCAGGCAAACAACTGTACATCATGGAGAGCTTTCATGACTATAAGATGGTTGCAAACAAATCTATAGTCATTCAAGCTCATGAGATACAGCGCCTGGCTAAGGAACTTGAACTCCTTGAGTATGTTATACCCGATGAAGTTGTGGCTGGTATTATTATTGCCAAATTACCTCCTTCATGGAGGAACTTTGCCACAAGCCTCAAGCATAAGAGAGTGAAGATATCGGTTGAAAACCTGATTCAATCTCTAGATGTTGAGGAGAAAGCTCGGGCTAAAGATCATACTGAGAAGGGGAACGAGGAAAGTAGCGCCCACTTTGTCCAGAGAAACTTCAAAGGCAAGAACAAAGGAAAGGGGAAACAGCAGCCTTTCAATGCCAAAGCTACTACTACCTTCAAGAAGAAGAAGAAGGACAAGTCTGAGATGCCTTGTTTCACTTGTGGTGATCTTGGTCATTTTGCTAAGGAGTGTCCTCAGCGTGCGGACCGTAAAGAGAAGAAGGTCAACCTCGTGACTGCAACCAATGCTGATGACGGGTATGGTAATCTTCCTACTGTACTTTCAGTATTTCAATCACCTAGTTGGTGGCTTGATACGGGTGCTAATATTCACGTATGTGCTGACATCTCTTTGTTCTCTTCTTATCAGGGGCTCCAAGGTTCCTCCGTCCTGATGGGGAATGGATCACATGCTTCTGTTCGTGGTGTTGGCACGGTAGATCTGAAGTTTACTTCGGGGAAGATCGTGCAGCTGAAGAACGTGCAGCATGTCCCTACTATTCGCAAGAACCTTGTTAGCGTTTCTCTTTTGTTAAGAGATGGTCTTAAAGTAGTGTTAGAGTCCAATAAAGTAGTTATGTCTAAGCATGGACAATTTATTGGTAAAGGCTATGATTGCGGAGGCTTGTTCCGCCTAAGTTTGTCAGATTTTAGTAATAAGTCAGTCAATCATATTTGTGGCACAATTGATGATAATTCTAGTGTTTGGCATTCTCGTTTATGTCATGTGAATTTTGGTTTGATGTCACATTTATCTAGCTTGCGGTTAATTCCAGATTTCACCATTGCCAAAGGTTCTAAGTGCCATAGTTGTGTGCAATCTAAGCAACCTCGAAAGCCTCACAAGGCAGCGGAGGAGAGACACTTGGCACCTCTAGAGCTCATACATTCCGATCTATGCAAGATGAATGGTGTGTTGACTAAAGGTGGAAAGAGATATTTCATGACGTTATTTGATGATGCTTCTAGATATTGCTATATTTACTTGCTAAAAACTAAAGATGAGGCATTAGACTACTTTAAAATCTTTAAGGCTGAAGTTGAAAATTAACTAGAAAGAAAAATTAAACGTCTAAGGTCAGATCGTGGTGGTGAATATTTTCCTATAACATTTGATGAGTTTTGTGCGGAATATGGTATTATTCATGAGAGGACACCTCCTATTCGCCCGAATCCAACGGGGTTGCCGAGAGGAAAAAAATCGCACGCCGACCGACTTGGTTAACGCCATGTTAGACACGCTGGTTTATCTAAGGCATGGTGGGGAAGCTATATTGACCGTGAGTCATGTCCACGAATAGAATTCCAAAACAGAAATAAAGAGACAACACCATATGAGATATGGGTTGGAAGGAAACCATCACTTTCATACTTGCACACGTGGGGATGCTTGACAAAAGTCAATGTTCCAATCAATAAGAAGCGTAAGCTTGGACCAAAAGAGGAGATTGTATCTTTCTTGGATATGCTCACAACAGCATTGCCTATCGATTTTTAGTAGTAAAATCTGAAGTTTTTCGATATGCATGTTGATACTATCTTTTGAATCTCGTGATGCTACATTTTTGAGAATATATTTCCTATAAAAGATATGCGTAGCAATGCTAAGTTTTCTACTGAATTAGCTCCTAATATTACTATACCTATCGAGTCTCCTATTGAGTCGTTTGAGCAACCACTTGAGAAGGATGACAATGAAGTTCAAAGTGAGGAACAAGAGACAAAGGATTGCAAAATCTTTTGGTGATGATTTCATTGTGTACCTTGTGGATGATACTCCCACCTCTATTTCAGAGGCATATGCATCTCCAGATGCAGATGATTGAAAGAAGTCGTTCGTCGTGAGATGGACTCGATTCTTTCTAATGGAACTTGGGAGCTTTTCCGAACTACCTTTTGGTTATAAACCAATCGGTTGTAAGTGGGTGTTCAAGAAAAAGCTTAGACCTCGATGGTACTATTGACAAGTACAAGGCTCGTCTTGTAGCTAAGGGCTATACTCAAAAGGAAGGAGAAGATTTCTTTGATACTTACCGCATGTTGCTAGAATGACCACTATTCGAACACTACTATCCTTGGCTGCCTCATATGGTGCGATCATTCATCAAATGGATGTGAAGACACTTTTTCTTAATGGAGAGTTGGATGAGGAGATCTATATGGATCGGCTCGATGGGTTTGTAGTAAAAGGTGAAGAGCGAAGGTGTGTAAATTATTGAAGTCTTTGTATGGCTTAAAGCAAGCACCTAAACAATGGCATGAGAAGTTTGACACTACGTTAACTAGTGCCGGCTATATTGTTAATGAAGCCGATAGGTGTGTGTATTATCGACATGGTGGGGCGAATCTGTTATATTATGTTTATATGTTGATGATATTCTAATCTTTGGTACAAACATGAATGTTATAAATGAGGTCAAGTCTTTCTTGTCAAAGAATTTTGATATGAAAGATCTAGGAGAGGCGATGTAATTCTAAACATTAAGCTAATTAAGGAAGAGAGTGGGATTACTTTATATCGCAATCTCACTATGTTGAGAAGGTCCTGAGTCGCTTTTGGCTTTATGGATAGAAAGCCTTCTCCAACACCTTATGATCCTAGTGTGACATTGCGAAAAGAATAAGAAGCGTACTAGAGATCAGCTCAAGTACTCAGATTGTTGGTTCACTCATGTATCTAGCGAATGCAACTGAGACCAGATATCTCTTTTCTTTGTGAGCAAATTGAGTAGGTATATGTCCAACCGGGTGATGATCATTGGCATGTACTAGAAAGGGTCTTGTGCTATCTTAAAGGTACAATGAGCTATGGAATTCACTATTCTCGGGCACCCAGGTGTGCTAGAGGGATATAGTGATGCCAACTGGATTTTCGATATTGCTCAAATCTACGCCACAAGTGGGTATGTATTTACTCTTGAGTTGGCGCAGTTGTCATGGAGGTCTTGTAAAACAGACTATTTTGACTAAGTCAACCATGGAAGCAGTAACTTACTGCTTTAGAAACGGCATCCGCAGAGGTAGAGTGGCGCGTGAGCTCTTGTCCGACTTGCCTAGGTGGTTGAAAAACCAGCACCAGGCTATCCTTATGAACTGTGATAATCAAACAAAGTGATCACTAAAGTGAATAGTGCAAAGGATAATTCAAAGTCAACAAGACACGTTAAAAGACGTTTGAAGACTGTCAGAAATTGAGAAACTCCCGAGTAATAATGTATCCTATATACGCATGCATAAAAACCTGGCAGATCCCTTTACTAAAGGGCTATCACGTAATGTGATAGAAATTCCATCTAGGGAGATGGGTATGAGACCCATATGAGTTTTCAGTAGTAGTAACCCAACCTTTTTGATCGGAGATCCCGTGACTAAGGACCTGGGAAGAACAAGCTATTGGTAAACTGAGGAGAGTAAAATGATAACCCTCTCTATGTGAAGATGCAATACTCTCAAGAGTAAAGAGGCTCTGTATGGTAGGTTGGCAAGAATGCCTTAATATGTCCTATTGACTTTATAAGACAAAAAAAAAAAAAAAAAAAGATGTTGTCCTACAGAGCATTCTTGAAAGGGCATACCTATATGAGTTCGATTGTTAAACGTCACATCCTATGAGACTTGGGTGATCTCTAGTAAGCTCATAAAGAGACCGAGGAGTATGACGTATATGCTCCACCCACGGGGAAAGGCTACTTGGCAGCCAAGTACTAGTTTGGCTTTTGAGCAAAGCTTATTCGCACAAAACTTGCAATTCAAGGTGTAGTCCATTGTTCAAGTTGTGGATAGGTGTAGCTTGAAGTTCTAGGCGGAAGTTCAACTTAACAGTCTCTGCTGAAACACTAGTATATCAAACGGTAGCGAGAACAGGCAAAATCTCTTAATGGGTATTTGAGATCTGGCGGGGGATTGTTGGAATTTAGATGTTAAGTGGGCTTGGCCCAATAACAAATTCTGAAATTCCTAAAAAATCTCAAAGGCCTATTCATGAATATGGAAAGGAGGGAGTGGTAGAATCCTTTAGTACCACATTGCTTATGGAAGGTGGAGAGGACCAACTTAAATATGGAAGTTGTTCCTACCTTCTCAAGTCCAAAGGTGAGTAGGGAAAGGGAACTCCACACACGCGCCGTCGCCGCCGGGGCCGGGCGTGGCGTGGCGTGGCGTGGCGTGGCGAAAGGCGCGGGCGCACGACATGCGCGTGAATGGTCTTCTCAAACTGCCCTCGGGGGCGCGGTCTCCTTTGCGATTTCAGTTTTTGGTCTTTTTGGTTTTGCAGAGTTCTAATCAAATACGAACAGCCAGAGTCCTAACCGGTTTAGATCGTGATTGTGTCACGAGGTCGGGGTTCACCCGACTATATAAGCAGACCACCCGCCACGCTAAACGCATCCAATCTAAAGCTTAGAGCTTTTGCCTCTTCTCGCCGCCGCGCCGCCGTCGCCAAGTCTCCGTGTCCCGATCGTTTGCGTGCACCAACAACCGGCGAGGTCTCTCCGAATCGCGTTTAGCGATCCTCGCACCGGAGAAGGCGAATAAGGTTTTTGGGAAGCGCTCGCGCGATCTGCTCCCAATCTTCGTCACGGCTCGTCTACCGAGAAAAAACACGAGGAGGACCGCCCCGGCGCCTTCCCGTCGACAACGTCTTCAACAAAGAACCGATCGACGACAGCGACGGCGACCTGGAGGAACTTCGGCTTCGCTTTCGAGGAACCTCTCCATCAAGTTGTCATCAACGCCGGTCAGGTATTCTTCTTCAGATCTACTCTTTATGTTAGTCATGTTCAGTCAATCCAATCTATCCGGTGTGCTAGTTCTGTTTACATTTTTGTTGCCATGATCTATGATATGCGATTATGCTATGCTATGATCTGTGTTATGTGTTCATGCTATGCTAGTATGCTTTACTTGCTCTATCTAGTAGATCTTTTAATCATGATTTATTTTATAAAATTAATCTGGAAATTTCCTATTTACTTAACAGTACTCTTCATAAATACATGTCATCTGGTTAAACCAATCTAAGACTTAGGCTTGCATTATCAATTTCTTTGGCAACAGCCGGAGGCACCTGGTTTCCATTATATTGACTAATAAATACAATCGAAAGACAATTTGCCTTTGTGTCCTTATTACATCTTGTACAGGGCGACTCCCTAAGCAAGCATCAACAGATGAATTAGTCTTCGTCCTAGAATCGGCTTACAGGTTACAACTGACCTGCAACATTCTGTTTCATGATGTCGTTTCTCATAAGGTCCAAGTACCATGATCAAGTGATATTGTCTCGGCCCCTACAATAGAAGCCCCATTACAGTGCGAAAGGAAATGACCTGAACCATATTGAATTATTGATTTGTCAATCTACAACTCGAATTGAGAACTGACCATAGATCAACTGGTTTGGTTCGTTGTGGTGGAACCTGCCCACCGGGGTCAAGTTCGTGACTTGGCAATGGTGCTCATATTTTTCTGGATTTATTCTAGGATTTTCCGGTGCTATACATTAGGTGGCAGGCGACGTCCCCGTTGACAGCGAGGCGTCTGTGGTGACTTCGTGAACGTCCTCGGCTCGGTCCTTCGAAGATATTCATAATAGGGGGTAGGGGTTTACGACGGCGTGTTCCGCGAGGGTGGGTGTGGCGTGCGTGCTGAACGTGCGCATTGTACTATGTAATGGAAAAAAAAATCTACAACTAGAATCACTTTATACATGATGTCGCAGCTTTTTTTTTTTTTCAAAATCACGCCGGTGCGTGTATTGCTTTAAGAGAAATTGAGTTTTGATACATGACTTGACGCGTTCAATGCCGAGTTGCCTTAGAACACGCAAGCAAACACGTTAGAAGAATCACCGGCTCAAACAGTGTCGCTTCAAGTGTTGTAACTAGCTGAGCAACCAATACGGGACTGGAAAAAGCCCTAGAAGCTACGGCACGAATGCCAAGATCGGTGCTAGCTTGGCGAAGCCCGCCGCGATCCACTCGTCGCCTTCGACCTTGATGTCAAGCAGCACCTGCGTTGTTGTCCTGCACACCCCGTCGAACGTAGCTGACGAGGAGGACGAGAGTCAAACCCGACGCGAAAGGCCGCAGGCACGCGCCGATGAGACCGCATCCAGACCTGTCGGGGACGGGGGCAGAGCCATCAGGTGCTAGGTGCTGAAGACCGACGGCGGCAAGGGCGCGCACCCAGATTTCTCTAGTAAAGACACAAGCATGATGTCGCAAAGCGAAGAACCCCACATCTAATCAACGTTAGCACGTGATTATATATTTGTATACAATAACTAACCAGTAATTAACCATTCATACTCCCATCACTTAGTTGCAAAACATATATCAGAAACCTTGATTAAGACGTCGTTAGGCTGCGAGTCGCCTAAAAAAAAGAAGAAAAATTAAGTTGTGACGAACAGACAACAACCACCATATGTGCTCCAAGATATTTTTAGGTCCACACAAAAAGAAAACTACTCTCTCTCTCCCGTTATAGAAGACGACGTAGTTGTGAACTAGGCACTACCGTTTTCTGCGCTTTCCGTGAGGAACGGGGAAAGGCTTTTCCGTGGGTAAATCACGGGATATGCGTGTCGGGAAAAAAGACCAGGAAATCATCTTTTCCCCGTGAACACGGACAATGTTCACGAGATATCCTTTCCCGTGAACACATTTAGCTGACGGGGGCGTCAACGGGGAGGTGTGGAACCCGTTATGGCCTACGTGGTGTGTGGCACGAAATGGCGTTTCGCTTCCTTTCCGACAACGTTCACGGCCATTATTTCATGTGGTTCTATCTCCTTTTTTTCAAAATTGTATTTACTTAACTACAACAAAAATTATAATAATTATCAAAATAATCCAAAAATTCTCGAAAATAGACATGACACAATATCTGAGGTCTTTGCATATAGAAAAAGTTTCAGTAGCCAAACCATAACTTGACCGCCACATCCATATGAAATCAAAATAGATCATTCTCAACAAACCCGAAACTTCTATGTAGATGTTGGAGCTTGTGAACATCGTACATGCCAACTTGTGCTAAACGTTCCCAATTTTTTTATCATAGTCTCGGCATAAGATATCATGACATATTATCAAATTTCATAATTTTTTGCACATCGGTTTATTTTCTAGAATTTTTAAACCACTCGAACAGGGATTAGCGTTCATGATTTCGTATTAAGACGTTCAGATTTCGTTATTTTTTTAAATGCAAGGTCTTACATTGTGTTGAGTATGAGGAATATAAATTTTGTACTAATTTTTCTCCAAAAAAATTTGAAGCACTTGTAGTTCAAATTTGGACTCATTTCAAAAATTCCCATAAAAGAGAATAATTACCTAAATATATCAAATAAAGTTAATAATTCACCAAGATTTAACATGGAGTGCCATATGATGTGCAAGAAGTGTAGAAAAAGTTTGGAGAAGAAAAACAAAAAAAATTCCCCGTGAGCTGAATTAGTAGCTCACGGAAATGGGTCCCTTTCACAAAGGCCGCCGTTAACCCACGGGAAAGCCGTCTCACGGGAACGTCTTTCCCGTCAGCTAGACGAAGATCTCACGGGAATGGGGGACTGAGGGGACGGAGCGGGGCTGGGCTGACGGCGGTTCCCTTTCCCGTGAGCGCCCATCTCACGGGGAAAGGGGTGGGGCTCTCCCGTGAGCTGTCCATCACGGGAAATTTGTTATCCCGTGGGCGTTTTCTTTCCCGTGAAGCTTTTTGGCCGCTCACGGAAAAAGACTCCTTTCCCGTGTACTGCGTCCGGGAAAATGTTTACCCACGGGAAAGCGCAGGAATCCGGTAGTGAGGTATGGTGAAAATTTGCTGAACCAGGACGTCTGTTGGTCCTGATACATGGCATATGCAATGGATGTATGTATGACGTATGCAGTTACCTAAACGCACTTCCAAAGCATGAAGAATAGTGGGACAGATGGAGTAGTTTCTAGACAATTTCTTTTTGATAACTTCATTTCCATCACGTTCTGTAATACTCGCCGCCGAGACAGCTGACTCAGACGTTAAGATCGCCGGCGCTGACGGCGCCGGCTGGACGCTGCCAACCAGGACGCCCGTCCGGCTCTCCCGCAGCTCCCTGTGTATATAATGTACATGTATCGGCAGGCACAGGCACAAATTGCACAAAGGGCTCGCCACCACAATCGCGAGACATCAGCCATGGCGGCGGCAGCGGAGGGGCTGGAGCTGGAGGTGCCGAACAAGCGGGTGATGCTGAAACGGTACGCGACGGGGTCCCCCACGGAGGATGACATGGAGGTGGTCGCCGACACCGTGCGCCTCGCCGTGCCGCCGGGAACGCCGGGCCTCGTGCTCAAGAACCTCTACGTCTCCTGCGACCCCTATATGGGCGGCCGCATGACCAAGCACGACCCGCCCAGCTACATCCCGGACTTCGTCCCGGGCCAGGTAATTAATTAATCACCGTATATAGACTAGCTACAAGCGCTGTACACTGCTCGGCTCCAGTCCTTTACTGACGACCTTGTTTTTGTCCCAGGTTCTGGAGAACTTTGGTGTAAGCAAGGTGATAGCATCTGGGCACACAGACTTCGAGGTTGGCGATCTTGTGTGGGGGATGACTGGATGGGAGGAGTATACTATCGTCACTAAGCCAGAGTCTTTCTTCAAGATCAATCATCCTGATTTGCCTCTGTCCTACTACACCGGTATTCTTGGTAAGTCAATTGTCAGAATAGCAGGCTAATAACAAGTTAAACATGGTTCTCTTATTTCTTTGAGCGTACCATTTGTCTAGCAGTGTCTCTGATCGAGTTGTGAGTTGATTGTTCATAGTTTTTTTTTTTCAAATCTTTCACTTAACACTGCAAATAGTTTTTCACTAACGTTGCTACGACTTTCCAGGTATGGCTGGCCTTACTGCATGGGTTGGATTTTTCGATGTGGGCAAGCCTAAGAAGGGCGACTATGTCTTCGTCTCTTCTGCATCTGGCGCCGTTGGTCAGCTTGTTGGGCAGCTTGCTAAGCTCACAGGCTGTTATGTGGTAGGCAGCGTTGGTTCTGACGAGAAGGTTTGTGACACCTCCGTTTTCTTTTGTCTTTTTTTTTTTTTTGAAAGATCCAGGAACAAGCTGTTCTGGCTTTGGATTAATAAGAAGAAGGTTGACCCAGTTTTTGAGAGAAACCGGGCCCGAAAACCACACTCACGTAATACAACAGAGAGAACGGCGACCCAAAGAAAGAGCGGATCCGGAGATGCCTAACCTAGTCTAAACCACGCAAGAACGCCTTCAACAAGGTTACGACGTTCGGAAACGCCGCCGTCGCTTGTCCACAACGAACCGGGTTCACACTCGTGGAAGGAACTAGAGACGCAACGCCCCTAACGGGAAGACGGCGCCCGCGCAGACGCCGCCATCGCCGACTTTCGCCCAAAGACTCTAGAACGGATGTCAGCCCAGCTTCCGGATCCGAGGAATTCGCCACCGCCGTCGTCTGCTGAACCCTCACCGGGGGGTATCGACGCGCCCGGCCGCACATGCAGCCGCTGCAGCTGCATCAGCCACCCCCATGGCGAGACGACAAGCCGGAGAAACCAGCAAAGACGCCCCGTCGCACGCGCGTCCACACTGTCGAACGCCAGCGCCAGCCTTCATCTTCGTCGCTTCGCCACCGAAGCCTTCCACAGCGGCTCTACCTCGGGAGTACGTGCACTCACCGGGAGCCCCCCGATCGGATCTCGCCCCGCCGGCGCCACACGCCCGCGGCGGCTCGACCTGAGCATGGACGCACGCCACCGGGAGCCCCGGTGGACCACCGAAAGCCGACGAAACCCGCCGGCCCCATGGACGCCGATCTGAAACACCGCTTGACCGCCGTGGGAGGGACTGCGAGAGAGAGGAGTGCCGCGCCCCCAACGCCGCATAGGCTGCCACCACCGCCGACGCCGCCATCGCCGCGACCGCCGCCATCGGCGTGCCACAACGCTGAAGCCGTCGAAGAAGACCGTGGACGCGGAGCAGAGGATCTCCGCCATCCCCTTGCGCCGGGCGCCGCCCTCACCGCAAAGGTCCCGATCCCGCCGCGAGACAAGGATGAGCTTCCGCTCACTCTGCCCCCAACGAGCCCGGCAAAGACAGCGCCGCCCACCAACCCGGGGTCGCCGGATCCGCGCCTCGGGCACCGAATCCGCCCCGCCCGGGCCCCGGGAGGCAGATCGGCGCGACGGAGGGGGAAGGAGACGACATGGCCGACGGAGAGGAAGTCCCGCCGCCGCCGCCATCGCCCGCATCTGTGCTCTTTGGGCCGCTGGCCAGTGTCGCCGCGGGCCTGCTGGCGACCCCGCCGAGCCCGCACGCGACTCCGACGAGGTGGCGCCCGCCACCGCCCGCCCGCGCTGCGGCTGCCACGGAGGAGGAAGGCCGCCGCCGCCATCCCGGCCGGCCCGCGCGGCCGGCGCCCGGCGCCCGGCGGCGGCGCGGCGGGGAAGAGGATGGGAAAGGGCGCTTCTGGCGGCGGTTAGGGTTTTCCGCCCGGTCGCCCGCGTGGAGGCGACGCGAGCGGAGCGGGGATTCCTAGGTTTCGTTTTTTTTTTGTCTTCAGTTAGCATATTTGTTACTTTTTCTCAAGTTTATCGCCTTCTTAGTATCATTTCTTTTTGTTGCGGTTTTGCTTTATTTGTTCGAACTGGTGCCCATAGTAAACAATCAGGAGTAGCTTACTATCACTGAATTATTATCTTCCTGGAAGTAAAAGATGTTCATCAGGGAATGAAGCTCCGTAATCCAAAAATGTTATCTGAAAAGTCATGTGTATTTAGGTTAATCTTCTGAAAACCAAGTTTGGGTTCGACGATGCTTTCAACTACAAAAAGGAGCCGGACCTTGATGCAGCCTTAAAGAGGTTTGAGAGCTCTTTTCCAGTTTGCAGTTGTACTACACAATAGCATCGTCAGTATGAACTTGACAAGAATATTCAATGAACTACTTTTTCTCACCTCATGTCGAATCATATCATTGTCTAGATATTTCCCCGGGGGCATTGACATTTACTTTGAGAATGTGGGAGGCCCAATGCTCGATGCCGTGCTGCTCAATATGCGCAACTACGGGCGGATCCCTGTGTGTGGGATGATCTCACAATACAGCTTGGAGAAGCCGGACGGTCTGTTCAATGCGTTTCAGATCCTCATAAAAAAGATTGCGCGTGGAGGGGATATTAGTGTTTGACAACTTTGGCCAGTACCACAAGTCTGAGGAAGAGATGGTTGGGTTTATTAAGGAGGGCAAGATCAGCTATGTTGAGGACATTGTTGATGGTCTGGACAAGGCCCCATCGGCTCTCATCGGCCTATTCTCTGGGAAGAACATAGGCAAGCAGCTGGTTGCCGTTGCCCCAGAGTGAGCCGGGACGACTGGGTTTTGTTCTCTACTACTAGTGGTGAATCATGTGGAAGTCTCTAGTATATTCGCAAAAGGAAAATGGCTCTAGCCACATGTCGGGTGTAATTTCTACTTGCTTCTGATAAAAGCTTTGGATTATTAATAAAATGGCGAGAAAAAAATGGGTTGTTTGGATCCTGAGCGGTTTAGTATACTTTCTTAGTCTCACAGAAGTTTGATAAACAATTCTTCAAGTGGGGTCGAAGTTTCTATTATTATTTATTAGTTGCCCAAGTTTGCTCCCCCTTATATGTAACAACCGCCTTGTGTAGTAAGGGCAACTCCAAGCGTGGCCTTATGTCAGCCTTCATCTCATTTTGTTTGAGGATACAAAACATAAAAAACGCTCTCCAACCCATCTCCTATCCAGGCCCCGACAGACGAGGATTCCTCATCCCTATCTCCTCATGAGGGAGTCTCATCCTGTGCCTCATCCACCGAGCAGGCCAACGGCTGTCTTCCCGCGCCACTGTGGAAATTTCCTAGCTGGTATGTCCCTCCTCCCCTCTTCTCGTTGTTGTGGCATCCATGGCTGTTTTCTCAGCTTCTAGATCGATTGGAGATGGGGATACAACATATACCTTCAGGATTTGGCGGCGTGGCTGCCGCCCCTTGCCGACCGCCTGTGCTGGGCTGTTGTTGTGTGTAGTGTCGGCCCTATGATTTTGAGGAGCCTCTAGCAAAGTCATCGCGAAGGCCCTCTAGACTATTATATATCTTATAATATATTGTAATATAGCATGTCTTATAATTATTGAGAAACAATATACAAAAAAAAAAAAACTAAACATTTGTACTTGTACTTGTAGAACTAATATGATTACCTTAAAAGAATATATATCCATCGCTTCTCATGAAAAGATTTTTCGTCAAGCATTTCTTGATACAAAATCATCGAGAACGGCATTGAGATCAAGAGTATCCAAGATATCCTTCTCGATGGTGCACACAGCCAAGCCATTTAACCTTTCTTGTGACATAGTTGATCTCAAATAGTTTTTCAACAACTTCAATTTTGAGAAACTTCTATCAATTGAAGCTACGGTCACAGTCACAGTTAACAGAATTCAATAGGCAACTGAAACATTTGGATAACAATCTGCATCCTTAAGAAACTCCAAAATCTTAGGTGCTGACATCAAAGAATCTGGCAAACACACTTGCAAAACCTTTAATTGTTGAAAGAAATCACTAATCTCAACATCAGATGAGTTACCATGAGAAAGTTTGTACACAAAAAATCTTGTAGCACAACTAGAGATCAGCTTCATCTAAGGCTTCCAAATTTTTCGAGTTGAACCAGAACCCAAAAACTTCATCAAATGCTTTCATCAGCTCAAATCTACTTGTCAATGAAACAATTACAGCATCAATCATAACTGTGAAGTAATCTCTTCTAAAGTCGCCCAAAGCGGATGGTTGTATTTTCCTCGTCTTCGTCATCTTGTTCATCATATTGTTTCTTTCTCTTGCTTTTACGTTTTGTACGAAATATTGGCTCTACATCCAATTTCGATGCAAGGGTTTTTGTTGTTTCCATACTATAAGTCAAACTGTCATCTCTATACTTCATAAAATATGATATGACACCTTCTATGTGTTTGAGATTAGCATCTATACTCATAATTTTAGATTGCAACTTCTTGCTCATCTTATTTATAAGGAACAAAATATCGTGCCAAATAACCAATCCAACTAAAAATTCAAAATTCTCAAGTGCACTCACCATGACACTCACTAATTGTCGATGGGTCTTTCTCCAATGCACTCACCTCCTCTAATGCTTTTAGAGCGGATCTTATTTGTGGAGTTTGAAATCTGATAGTCCGCACACTTTGTATTCGGCTTTCCCAAAGATGTGTTGGACCATGACTTAACTGTCAATTCTAGGACATTGTCAACCAAAATTTTTCCACCTTTTGATAGATTTTGCAAATGGTGTATATATACGTTGGATAATACCAAAAAAAGTAATAGCCTACCTACAAGATTTCAAACATAAAAAATAGTCAGATTCAAAATTTTTTGAATTATATATAAACAATGAATAGATATTATATATAAAAATAAACGAGAGTTTACCCTGCAAGAATTTCCCATATCACAAAGGGTAAGATTCAGACTGTGACAAGCACATGGCATATATAGTGCTCTTGGATTAATTTGAAGCAAGCGTGTCTGAACACCTTGGGTGTTTGCCCTTCACATTTGAACCATTATCATAGCCTTATCCTCTCACATCATCAATATTCAAATCAAGAGACTCCATTGCACTCTTTAATTCAATAAAAAGACCCAATTCTGATGTGTCATCTACCTTCAAGAACTCTAGAAAGAACTCCTCTACCTTTGGAACATTCCCGACATATTCACATAATGAATAACTAGAGTCATTTGTTCTTCATGGCTCGCATCTAGAGTACAATCTAAAATCATAGAAAAAAATACTTAGCATCCTAAATGGTCTTTAAGATAGTTCTCTTCACACAATGCGCAAGAAGGGAAATCATCTCATTCTGAAATCTATGCTCAAGGTAATGATGATGAAACTCACTATTTTGAATCCACCTAATATGGTCTTGCATCATAGTATCGAATTCACTGTCATTTCAAGCGGTGCCTAAAAAAGTTACCATTGTGAACTTCACCACAACTTACTAAAAACTTGTCTCCAATGGTCTCTCTCTTTTGCAATTTCCGCTTGAAAATCATCATGAATTGTTTTATTTTTTCTCAACCTCAGCCTAATTTAATTCCAAGTATTCATGTTTCTTATATGCTCAACACTGCTCTCATGTTTGTTGAGTTTGAAACTAAGATGTTTCCAGTCTCTCATTCCATCATTTGCTAGCAAACTGTTGCACTCGATTTGATTTGAACAATTTACAAAAAAAACAAAAAAAGTTTGTCCACCTGTTTAGAATATACCAGCCATTTTCTATCAACCACCTCATCATTGTTTAACTTTCTAGAGTAGTAAGTATATGAAAACGTCTATTGAGAGCATCTGCAGGGAACTCAAGATTCATTTCTCTCACCGGTCCTTTCTCAATCAAAATATCTCTACCCTTATTATCAAGATTCTCCCAAGTTCTAAGATCAAAGACATCATGAATATAAGTTTGTTGCACATCATCAATTGAACTAGGGGAACCTCACCGCGTAGCGTTGCTGCGGGAACTAAGAAAATGCAATGATTAAGAAAAATTTTTCCATGATATCATCTCTTGACGATAAGGACATGAGCTTATTATGTAAAGTTGAAATACCAGGGTAATGAGTATAACTATTTATTTAAACCAAAGTGGCAAGCTATTTGAACTGAAGTTTCTTAACCGAGTATAAACAAATATTCATAATGATCACATGGTGTATCTTGAAAAATGGACACGTAATTATTTATTAGAGTGAGTCCTTGGTAGCGTAGATAATTCTATCTTGTTCATTCTCCATGGTTGATGTTGAGAATAATTTTCAAGGGTTACCTGTATTAATAGTGAATATCTATGCTGCACGGACCTTTAGGATCTATTGGGATGACCCGGGTAACGTTGAGCTGTTCATTTGCTTGCGGAGTTATTGGAGTCACCCGAGTATTATTGAGGTTCTCTTCGCATGCGAAGCTGCTGAAAAAATGGAAGAAGCAACATTGTATTTTCAGTAGGCGTCATCAGTGAAACAAATCAATGCATCAGCTGCATTTATTTGAAAATGATATGTGTCGTAAAAAGGAAGCAGAAAAGATATTGGTCTAAGATCATTGTAGATTAATGTAACAAAAATGAACGGCCTCATTGTGATCACAGTAAAAAGCAACAGTGGTCCAAAGATTGACGAACTGAGGCAATTATCCGTCCATGATTGTTAGAAATTTCTGATGTTTTAGCCAATAGTTAGAGCACCTAAAAATTTCTCGTGGATAAACTGGTAAATAAACAACACATAAACGAAACTGAATGCTCATATGTCCGGCTTGCAACCCATGACTATCATGATCGAGCTTGGCTGAAAACATGTGCGATTAACTATAATCGACCCGAGAAGGGTACTATTTCTCCATGTTAGCATTGTAATAGATAAATAAAATTGTTTATTGGCAAGGAATTGTAATAGAGAAATATCAAATACTTCAAATACTTTATAGAAGGGGCATGAATGGGTAAATATGTCATTGAAATTTACCCGCTCCGGCCCGATGTTGAATGTATAGCTTTAGTAGATGGAGGTGTGGCTGCTACATCTTCGCTTGTTTTTCCCTGTAGGGCATTAAATATTAGTAGTAATGTTTAATTGATGAGTTGTAGGTTTTTAAATATCGTATTAAATTTAGTTGTATAAGATGTATAGCTAGGAATGGTTAATTGTTTGGAAAGATAATATTCTCTACTGACCTTTGATGGTGTAGTATCTTTGGTTGTTTTTTCAAGGTCCGTTGGTAATCGGTCCTCAATTGTCAAGGATTTCTTAAGGATATATTTGATTGGATTCTTTGTGGAATCTAACATACTCAATCCTATATTAAACAACCTTCTCTTGCCAATGAAGCCTTTTTTCTTTACCGTATTAGTCGAGTGGAAGGTGTAGTTGTGCATCCCAAACACCTGTGTTCAAGTCCTCTTCAAATTGAAATGGGTGCCTATTTCTTCTTAATGAACACCTAGTTACTTCTAGGATGGATCTCATTTTTTAAGGTAATAAGTAACACTTTATTTTCTACTACTTAGAATGAAAAGAGTCAGAAACACATAAGAATCGTCAAATGTCATTATTTTTCATGGTTTGACAACTAATACGGAGTAGAAAAGAAACCTTGGCAAATCCTTCGAGAGTGCATGGAAGTATCTTATTTAGGACTCTCACGCTTTAATAGAATCATCATCACCACTTTCAGCAGATTCCTCATCACCTTCACCATCGACCTCTGATTACGAACCATTATCCTCCACCTCACTCTTCGAACAGTCTTGAGAATCCTACAAGGTCAGGCATTAGGTTCAACCACAAACTTAGATCTCAAGACTTGTAACAAACATATGGGGCAGATTATATTACATATGGTGCTAGAACACTGCTGTCCAGAACTAATAATGGTGCACACAACTCATTCGCAAGAGCCCCTCACAAATCTCTCGCGGTAGAGTTCAGTCCCTGCATTATAGCAACCAAGAAAAATATCAACATCCATACATAACATAAGCAGATGGAAACATATATTGATGAAGCATTAGCTCCATTCTCGACCAGCAAAGCACCTGGCAAGCTCTGGAGCAATATCCTCCCACTGGAGGACTGCAGCCCTGAACCGTACTCAGAGCTAAATCCCTCTACACCGCAGGTGCGATGCCACCAACTCGCTCATCAGGCAAAAGAAAGTTAGAAAGAGGAGCCAAAAGATAACAAAACACCAAGCAGCAATTGCGGCAAAAATTGTCGCTTTCACTCTTTGTCCAATTCAACCACACACATAGACATATACCCACCATGAGATCAATGCAGAACTTCTTGTCTTGCCGAGCGCCATCCGATGCCAGTTCACTGGTAAAAAAAGATGGTTCACACAAATTGTGAATATACTAACCAGATCGGCACAATCCAAAAACAATAATGGCTATCGCAACATCAGCAATATAAAATTCAAAGTGACCCACATCTTTGTCGTGGCTGTAGCTTGCCGTTCCTCGCATCGGAGCCCACCGGCTTTGCTTCAGCATCGATCCATCTTGACTGAAGGAGCCGGTAACGGCGCCGGCGGCTCAGCTTGGTTCTCCGGCCTGTGATCTCGCCGATCTGATTCACTTGGCCGTAGCTTCGAGTCTCTGGTTCTACCACGGTCCTCCATCTTCCCTGGCTCTCGTGAGGTCTCGAGTTGAGCACTGCAATGGAATGCGAATGGGGAGGGAAGGGAAACCAAGGGGCACCGCGATCGGCAGGTAGGGCGGGCACCGACCGGATACGCATGGGGAGGTCGGCGCTGTGCTTGAGCTGGTGCTTTTGTTCGACGAAGGCCCGGCGCATGGCGCCGACGGCAGGGTCGGGATCGGGCGGCGGCGTCGAACTCCTAGACCTGGCAGCCGGTGTGGTGGGTTGGTGGTGCGGAGCCCGGGGTCCCCGCCCCCTCCGCGATCCGCAGCGCCCACATCCTCCGATCCCGATTCCCGCAGCGCACGGGTGCCGGTGGGCGAGGGCGATCCCAATCGGTGGTCGATGACGCTCCCTCTACCCCCTAGCTCCCCGGCCTCCTCTCCTCCCGCCGCTGGTGGTGGGGTTTTTAGGTTTAGGCGGCGGTACGCTTTGCCTTTGTTTAGAACTCATCTACCGGAATTCCACCCGTGGCAAGGTCTCGAGGGAAGATGGGCAGGCAAAGGGAAACCAAGGGACACCGCGATGGAATGCGGATGGGGGAGGGAAGGGGGAACGACAACTCCACAACGCTGGAGTGATGATGACGGCGGCGTGGGGGGCGGGGGAAGAGTTCGATCCGTTTAGGTAGGAAGAGAGTTTGAGGATGACGTGCCACGACGCTAAGAGCCAAGTTTCAGTTTTAATTTCAGTTACCACTCCCAGAACCAATCAGAGGCCAGAGAATTCCCTCAAGGATGGATAGTGGGGAGCTCCTATATAGGAGTTTTAGATTTTCAGGTTGAGAGGAAGGCTATAAATTTTCATTTTGCTGTAGCATCAACTTGATCACTTACATTATCACGAACTTGATGTTCCTCTTCTTGTTCAATAATAGGTGCTTCTACTTGTACAGGTTTATCATGAGGCACAACTCTACTTGAAGGTGAAAAAAACTTATCTAAAGCACCTTGTTGTGATTAACAAACAACTCTTCTTAGGTGGTGAAGTTCACAAATGTTTCTTAGGTGGCATTGTAAAATTTGAAGACCTAAGTTAGAAAGAAAGAACTGAATTATTGAACTGAAGGATCCAATCGAAGAACTGAAGAACATTGACTAGTGACAGGTGCCACATACCTTCGGCGGACGGCGGCTTAACGCGATTGGTGATTGGTGATCACGAGGTTGAGTCGCCGCCACGGCGGAGTCGAGGAAACCGCAATGCACGGCGTGATGAAATTTGCGGCAGGAAGTCCGCGATAGGCAGGAGGCGATAAGGCGAGATCAAATTAGAATTGGCCTTCCTTGTTTCCTTCTTGGGCTGGCATGTGAGTTGCTCATTGCTGCTTGTGCATATTTTCCTGGGCCAAGCAGCCTAGTAGGGGTATTGCATACATGGGCTCAGGCCCCTCACTGGCATGGGCCCTCGGCCTGCGCACAACCTGCCCCACCCCCTAGGGACGGCATTGGCTGTGCCCCTCCGCATGTGTGGTGCTGTTGTGCCATGTGTTGTTGCTTGTTGTCGCTGCTGCCATGCGCTACAGGAGTGCGTTGTTGTGCTTGCGGGCTGTAGGTGCCATTGCTGCCGTGTGCTTGTAGGCTGCTTGCTGCGGCTGGATTGTAGGCTGGTTTGTGGATTAGGGTTTAGGGTTTAAGGTTAATGTCTCAACTCTGCTTCAGAATAGAAAAGAAAGTTGGCTTATAGAGAAAGATAGGGTAAGCTGTTTAATTTGTGTTAATTGATTGAAAATGTGTCTTGTGCATGGTAGCCAACACATTTTTCTTGTGCAAATCGAACGGGCAAATGTATTGTTCCAGAAAAAGAACCAGATGGGAAATCATTTGACTGATACATGATTGATAAATAGAAGGGTACATGACTAATAAAATAGAGGGTACATGACTGATACATGGCTAAAATAGAGGATACATGACTACATGGATATGACAGTACACTACTGATACATGTCTGAGTGATGTTGCCAAAGGTGTTCGATAAGATCTTCTTAAGCTGGTATGCATTTCCCTGCTTGTGATATTGTGATGTGCTTGTATGAATTCACGGACCATTTGATTCATAGCTGTTGAAAGAGTGTCAATTCAAATATATAGTAGTTCCAAGACTGACAAACCAGAAATTAATAGTTCAAATTATCTCAAAAATAATTCCTCTAATAGTAGTACCAAATTGTTATGAACAAATAACCATTAATAATACTAACTCGCTATACATGTAGAGTGTTGGACTTGGTAGTTGCGAGTTATGTATAAAAATATAGGTGGGAGAAGATAGGGAGGCTAGAATGAGAGTTCGGTTGGAGTGTAGAGAGAAATGAGGGCTGGAATCTGAATGAGGGAGCTTCATTTGGGGATTAGGGGGCGAATTTTGGGGATCGATTGGAGTTGCCCTAAAGTGTGTGGAAATCAATAGAATCCTAACTGGGCCAACAACGTTTACATGACCTTGCCATCAAATGTGTCGCATCTTGTCGCGTCAACACATGTGATGTGACTGTATTATTTGGTCATGCCATCGGACAGGTATGACCAAAAGGTCTATCGATGATTTGATACAAATATTTTCTAGGAAAGTTAATATTAAAATATTTATTAAAAATATTAAAATATAAAAAATCTCAGCTGTGGTTCGCACTTGGTAGGGGTCATAGTGGCACGAGCCCAAGTTACTAATGCTTCCTCTAGCCGCAGTCTAGTCCGTTTAATCAAATGGTGTCACAGCCTACTACTTGGGCCCTTCCTGTTTTGTAGTTTAAGCATGTACGGGGGCCAGAAACACTTGGGCCTGAAAATGCCCTCATGGTCACCTACAGGATATTCAATTGAAAAAGGTCAACTTTTCCTCCCCTAACTCTTGTGAAAGTCAACCAGACCACCCCTCAATTTTTCAAACCGTGCACTTTGCCTCCCATAGTGGTTTTGAATGTCGTTTTCTCTTTTTTCTTTTTTAAGTAATTTTTGTTGAATCTTTGAAAAACATTATAGTAAATCATAGAAAAATATATAATTAAAAATAATTTTTTTGGACTCTGCATGTATAGATCTACACCGTGAATACATAATATGGTAAGTTTTAGTATAAAATTTTTTTGTTGTAGATTTAGACCTACGTTTTTAGTAACTATAAATGAAATAATTCATAACTACAGTTTCTATGGTGCAATTGTAGTCAAAATTTTTATGGTAACCTAATTATTATATGCTTGAACTAAAGTACTAATTCCATTCTCATTGGATCATGTATAACCTAGTTATATTTTTATTTAGATTTAACAAGCATAAACCCTAAATAAATCAATAACAAAGTTATGCATTATTAGATGAGTATAAAATTTTAACTACCCAGCTTAAGTACACAATAATTAGGCTACCATAAAATTTCACCATAATTGGACCATAGCAACTAAAGTTATAAATTATTATAATTAATTCCAAAACAGCATAAATCTGAATTTATAACAAAAACTTTGTACTATAGCATACCATATTATATATTCATTTTGTAGATCTACTCATATAGAATCCAACAAAATCATATTTTCCATTTTATAATTTTTCAGTGATTTATTATGATTTTCAAAACATTAGACAAACTAAATAAAAAAGATGTTTTTGGTTTTCAATCTTGTTCTCTACATTTCTCTAGCACTAATATTTTTGGTTTTGTACATGCTCCCTCTGTCCCCTGAATAAATAGATTCCTGAACTGTCTTAAGTTTTGACCGTATTTCGAGAAAAAAATATCAAGGTTCATAATATCAAATTAATATCATTGGAGTTACTATAGCATATATTTTCATAGTGTATTCAGTTTAAGTCATAGATATTATCAATCTTTTTCTATAAAGTTGTCACATATTATAGGAATCGATTTATTCAGGGGACGGAGGGAGCAACTTTTATATGTATTTACATATAGCTTATATCTAGATGTATAAAAAAAAATAATTTATCTAAATACTAAACCAATTAAGTCAGAGTGCTAAATTAACTTGGGGTTTTTTTAGAGTTCAAGGGCCATCAACCCTTGCCTTTTGATTAAAATCAACAGACCAAGTACGGTTACAGCACAGGAGCGTTTTGGAACAACTACCTAGCGGCCTTCACCACCAGGCAAAGTAGCTGTAGAAAGACAACAGCAGACAAAAAAGAGTTCACAGACTTCTCAACAGCTCGACTTTGCTGTAGTCTTGAGTTTCAGTAGATAGGACTCCAGCACTCCTTTCTTCTCTTCGGGGCAGAGGACCACCCAACTTTTATAGCATTCCTATTAGCATATGGTACAATACTTCCATGTTTTCCAGTGGGATCTCAGAAAACAAAGTTCATTTATAAGCTTCACACGCACCAAAAAACAGCAAATGTAACAATATTTAGAACACAGTTTCTTTTATTGGATAACCACATACTTCCAAATGCTATCCAATCCATTACCGATAGAGATACCTGAGATTTCAGAGATCGCCACCCAGACTCCAGTAACCACCACACACTCAAAAAAAAAAAAAGGTGCAGGCAGGTTTCCTTTTTTCATTACAGAATAGACAAGTTTCATCATCTACTTTTCTTCTTTTAGAGAGATTATCTCTAAGTAAGGGCTTCCCCTGCTGCCCTAAAGTCTACGTCAGCACAAGGTATCCATGTCATAGCAATCAGTAGCCTTAAGGGTGGCAGTGTAGCCTGCAGAGGATGCGGTGGTTTCACCTGACAAAAGAACGAGCTGTTCGCGAGACCGCGCGTTGGGAGTTGGAGCAGCCCTGCTACAAGTCTGCATGCTGCAGCAAAAGCAATAAAGCAGACATGGTGGGTGAGTTTGTGGTCCCAAGTACAAGACAACCCTACGATTGCAAGCGTTGTACGTTTATTTGCCTGTACACTTCCGCATCAACGTGTCATCTTCTTTTTAGCTGAAACCACATAGACGTGCTGCCCGCATTGGCCCTGCCCTAAGCACTCTATTATTCATGAGCAACCACAAAAACATTTGAACTCTAGGTGGCACTTTAAGATTCCACACGGCTGGAATATGTGTTTGACTAACACCTCTAAAATTAACAATCTTATATAGAGATTAAGATGTGTAAATCCTTCATGATTTGGTGGCTCCGAGTTAGAAAGAAGTTGCCCAAGGAGCTTCGCAAGGGTTTTGAGTCCATGTTCTTTCTGTTGGGGTGGCTTCTTTGGAAGGAGCGCTATGAGAGATGAGGCACGGGCTTGGTGCAAATAAGAGGGAACAGGCGCCTAAGCGAGCTCATGGCTTGGGCAGGTTTGTAGTTCTTGTTCCTGGTTTGGTTGCAAATTCAGTCACCATGTAATCGGGTTAGCATGGATCCAGTAGTATCTAGGTGCAGCTTTGTTAACTCTTTGCTTATTGTATGTTTGTTTGAACTTTCTTCATTTTTTAATGAAAAATGCACAACGGCGTGGTCTCAAAAAAAAAGAGATGTGTAAATCCATTTTGATGTGAATTGCCAAACCATTTCATCATCCTCAGAGGTAAACTGAATGGAAGAGACTAAGTTCAGAATCTCTAGCCAAGAAAGGAATTGCTCTTCTAAAAGTGCATTTCAAACTATTGGTAAACTGAATGGATGAGACTAAGTTCAGAATCTCTAGCCAAGAAAGGAATTGCTCCTCTGTAAGATTCCTTCTAAAAGTGCATTTCAAAGTATTTCCATCCCAAGAATCAGTAATGGTTTTTCTCATATTCATTCAAAATCCTATATAGTGGCCAAAAAGAAAAGGCCATACTGATTGTGCCTAGCCATGTATCTTCCCAGAGTCTAATTATTTTTTACCATTGCCCACCTTCCATCTAATATTAAAAATACAAGTTCACAAATTAACTTGGGATTTACGGCTAGTTTTATTATTACTATATTATATTTTCTTGAAAAAAAAAAGTTCACAAATTACGTACTCTATCACATTACTCTAACAAACGTCTGCGCAGTGACTTAGTTAGTTGACAGGTTTAGCCACATGTTTTCGAAGCAAACATGCATGGGCCGAAGTTGAGTCAGAATGCAAGAATAGCTGGTCTGCTGGAGATTAATTCGACAAGTGTGTGGTGCTGGTCTGCCGGAGATTTGTTTATCATGTCGACAAGTGTGCGTGACCCGATCTGATCCGTATTTGAATTGGCAGGCACCAATGTCGATTAATTCGATCACTCCTACACGATCCGTTTCGTGTATACTACGATAATGCTGACGCAGCGGCATGTGTCATGCATGGAGTCTGGAGGCAACCCAACGCAACAAGCGCCGGACCTAAACATTGTTTTTTGGCTCGATGAACGAGGAGATTACAATTCTCTTCTGCTAGTAGGGAATTTTCATTCATGTGCTAGTACAATTTTGTTCAATCGTAGTATAATTTTGCACTTTTCCTATCTGTCTTTCGCAAGATTTTTCTTTGCTCTGTCTTACAACGTGTGGTGGCGACGCGTGGCTTCTGTTGGATGAGTCTGCTAACTGTGCGCTGGTGTGTTGGTTCGCCTGTTGTTATCGGGTCGAAATGCACCCGCTAATACCATCGCCCCGAGAACCACCCGCTCCTGTCTGTCCCCCCGAGCTCTCTCCTCTCCAATCCCAGATCTGCCCACTCCTCTCCTCCAGCTCCCGGTCTTTGTCGCCGGCGACCCCTCTTGCCTCCTCCAGCTGCCCACTCCTCTCCTCGATCCCTTGTCTCCGGGCGAACCTCCTCCCCTCCCCGTCCTCCGGCGCAGCCCGGCTTCGCGAGGCGCCGAGCTCGAGCTCCCGCTGCTGCTGCGGGTGAGATCCGCCGCGGGGCCGACGAGTTCCTCCCGGCCGGGCGAGATCCGGTACGGCCGGCCGGGCGGCGAGCCTCCTCCCTCCCCGACAAGGCTACTCTTCTACTCAGCGGGCGCGACCTCCTTCCCTGCCCGCGGGCGTGGGTGCGGCATCGTGTGTGGCCCGATGGCGGCGGCCTTCGCGACGGCGCGACCTCCTTCCCCGCCTCCGGTGGGCGTGGAGTGCGGCACGGTGAGGCCCCATGGCGGCGGCCACGAGACTCCCTTCCCTGCCTCGGGGTGGCGGTGTCGAGCGAGCCCCCTCCCCTAGTGATGCCGCCCGTCCTGCTCGTCCTCGATTGGAACCTCTCCCCACCGGGCGACCCCAAGTACCCAAGGTGAGCTCCCTTTCCTCCCATGCTCTGCTCCCTATCCCTGTTTACTGAATCTGAATGCTTACTGTGAATGTCGTATCGATGGATTCTAACTTGTATTCTGGAATGTACAGAACGTACACAATGTTGACCAGTTTGCCTTTTACATTTTGATGTATGATGAAATAGCCAGATTGCATTTGTGTAATTGTGTTCGTCCTGTGACCTCTTGTCCACCTTGTCTGCACTTTGCGCACTTGATCTGGTTACGTTAACGTGGTTTTCTGGAAGCAACGCTTGACTGCATCTGTACACAGCTCCAACCAATCCCAACACGTAGTAGGCCTGTATACAATACAACACCACACACCTCGCTGTACTTTTCCGTCGCCATTTGAGATGAGCTGTAGGTAGAAGGTAGTGGTTCAGGACATTCCTGACTGCATGTGTACTCAGTAGCGTCTCTGTTCCTCGTGTTGTACGATGATGATTGTTTCGGATTGCAAGGACTTAATTGGTTATTGGTTTGCTGATTCTTTCGAGATAGGAATCTGTTGTCAGTTTTGTCACCTTCACCTAGATAGGGTGCTGGTAGTGATTTGTTTGCTGACGCCTGGCAACTGATGTAGGATGAAAAATCAGAGATCGAATGATGGAAAAACCAGTCAGTTTCTGCTAATTGGATCTAGAGAACAAATGATCGGGGTAGGTGTCTGATAGCGTTTGTTTTTTTTTTTTTTTTTTTTTGTTGCCCTGAACATGAGACAGAATGCTAGCCCTTGTTATTTTAGGATTTTGTTTGATGGATTGTTGTAAAATGAGGTCACTAATCCTTTTCATTGACGTTTGATAGGTGTGTGCACCCTGTCAATATTGACGTTTCTTTGAAAGATTCAGTTATTATCAGTGAAAATTTTCATTGGACCAATATTCAGTATTCAGTCAAAAAATATAGAACCATAATCTAACAATATTCAGTTTCAGTTTTTAGTTGTTCAGTTTACAATATCTCTGTGTGGTGCATCAGGCTTCCGTCGAAGCTAGCTACCTAAATGCATTCAGGTCACCACCATCGGGTTCAGGTCTTGTGCAGGAAGCGACCATTTCCCAGCCAAGGCTGAGCTCGTTCAAGTTCTCTGAATTTTGGTCCCTCAAAAAAAAAGTTCTCTAAATTTTGGAGCAGCAGTGTTCGGTTCTTGTTTGCTCGTTAGCAGCATCTGCTAAATCAGCACTAGAAGACATTTCCATTCTGTCTAGCAATAAGTACATTGCCTGTTCGTGATTTGTTCAGGCTTTTGGAGATGTCTCGATCAAGCTATAGTGATTAGAATATTTAATTCCTCCCAGGCTTTTCTTTGCTTGATCTTTTTAATTTATGTTGCCTGAGCATTCTTTTTTTTTTACCACGCCATAGGCACATTTTTTTCGAAGAAAAGAGTTTTTGTTACAACATAGGGTCGCGGTAACAAGAGTTATTTTGTTAGGCTATTTTCAATGGTGTAGAGCAGTCCCAAACAGGCCCACCTTTTTGTTAGGCTATTTTCAGTTTACAATATTTCTGAATGTATCAAAATTCAGTTTTCAGTTATCGGTTATTCCAGAATGGTTCAGTTTTTATTTTAAAAAAAATTCTTGATTTTGAGGGTGGTGGCTGGCAGTAGATAGGCGTAGTGAGGCTGTGGCGGCTTTTGTCCACCTCGTATAGCATTGTGGGCCCAACAGCTCTAGAGGCCATTGGGAGTAGGAAGACCTGCTGTCTTTGTTCAACATCTAATTAGTTTAATTAATCGTTATTAAACAATGTTTCTTTTGTAGCCCTGGTGTCTAATTATTCATGGGAGAATGGAGTGTGCTTGCTTTGTCCTCATCTGGATGGGCTGCTTGTCGTCATTGATTTGCCTTGTATGTCTCCATTCGCCGGGGATTTTGTTGGGCGTCTTCTCGTCAGGTGGGGATTTATCTTGTGTGATGGGGGATTCGATAGAATGGGGGAATGGTGAGTGGTACTGTAGCAGCATGTAGGCGAGAGCGCGGGGTGATCTGCAGCGGCGTGACTGCGAGAGTGTTCGGGGACAAGCTGTGTGTGTACTTGGCTGTCCACGGCCTCGCGGCCCAACTCATGGATGTCATCGCTTCTTAGCAGCCTCTGTAGACGACTAGCGACCAGCAGCTGCTGCGCTCAGAGCTAGCATGGCTATTTCTGGCAGGGATTTTTGGCGCTTTCTGTAGATCTCGTGTCCACTTGTGGTGGGGTGTAGGAACTCCATCCTCCCTGTGTTTGTGATTTCAGAAAAAGGAGCTACTGCTAGCTTTTGTTGAGAATGGAGACACATTTTGCTGATGTCGGTACATTGGGTTCAAATCCTTGGAGGGATGGTGCTCGGCTAGATTAGTTGGAGGGTTGCTGGGGGTTCTCCGCCCTGCGTTGCCAATTTCGGAGACAGGAGCAAAACCAATCTCGATCCTGACTTCTTGTTGTTGGCTGTGGGGGTGGTGACAATTTAGGGGAATGGACATTGTCCTCATTGTTATTGAGGAATCTATATACGTTTCTTGATCGCACATTTATTAGCAGTAAATTGCACACTTAAATTACTACAATTATTGTATTTTTCATATACAATATCCAGCCTTTAACTATAAGTTTCCTGAACTGATATCCCTTGTTTGCTTGTCTGCGGTTGCTGCCATTTGCTATGCTCATCTCAAATGAGTGTAACGCTCCACAATTTGAGGTTTCCAAAAAAAACTATAATATGGAAATGTGCTAAACTGGTTTTGTACATGCTTCCTCTGTCCCTGAATAAATAGATTCCGGAACTGCCTTAAGTTTTGACCATATTTCGAGAGAAAAAAATATCAAGGTTTATAATATCAAATTAATATCATTGGAGTTACTATAGCATATATTTTCATAATGTATTCAGTTTAAGTCATAGATATCATCAATCTTTTTTCGATAAAGTTGTCACAGATTATTGGAATCGATTTATTCAGGGGATGGAGGGAGCAACTTTTATATGTATTTACATATAGCTTATATCTAGATGTATAACAAAAACAATTTATCTATATACTAAACCAATTAAGTCAGAGTGCTAAATTGACTTGGGGTTTTTTTTTTTAGAGTTCAAGGGCCATCAACCCTGGCCTTTTGATTAAAATCAACAGACCAAGTACGGTTACAGCACAGGAGCATTTTGGAACAACTACCTAGCGGCCTTCACCACCAGGCAAAGTAGCCGTAGAAAGACAACAGCAGAAAAAAAATAGTTCACTGACTTCTCAACAGCTCGACTTTGCTGTAGTCTTGAGTTTCAGTAGATAGGACTCCAGCACTCCTTTCTTCTCTTCTGGGCAGAGGACCACCCAACTTTATAGCATTCCTATTAGCACATGGTACAATACTTCCATGTTTTCCAGTGGGATCTCAGAAAACAAAGTTCATTTATAAGCTTCACACACACCAAAAAACAGCAGATGTAACAATATTTAGAACACAGTTTCTTTTATTGGATAACCACATACCTCCAAATGTTATCCAATCCATTACCGATAGAGATACCTGAGATTTCAGAGATCGCCACCCAGACTCTACTAACCACACACACACACTCAAAAAAAAAAAAGGTGCTGGCAGGTTTCCTTTTCATTACAGAATAGACAAGTTTCATCATCTACTTTTCTTCTTTTAGAGAGATTATCTCTAAGTAAGCACTCTATTATTCATGAGCAACCACAAAAACATTTGAACTCTAGGTGTCACTTTTAAGATTCCACACGGCTGGAATATGTGTTTGACTAACACCCCTAAAATTAACAATCTTATATAGTGATTGAGATGTGTAAATCCTTCATGATTTGGTGGCTGCGAGTTAGAAAGAATTTGCCCAAGGAGCTTCGCAAGGGTTTTGACTCCATGTTCTTTCTATTGGGGTGGCTTCTTTGAAAGGAGCGCAATCGCAGGACATTTGAAGGCAAGGCCGCTCCACCGCCGCAGCTGCCATCCTCTATGAGAGATGAGGCACAGGCTTGGTGCAGCGCAGGGAACAGGTGCCTAGCGGAGCTCATGGCTTGGGCAGGGTTGTAGTTCTTGTTCCTGGTTTGGTTGCAAAATTCAGTCACCATGTAATCGGTTAGCATGGATCCAGTAGTATCTAGGTGCAGCTTTGTTAACTCTTTTGCTTATTGTAGCTTCTTGTATGTTTGTTTAAACTTTCTTCTGTTTAATGAAAAAAAAAACACACAACGGCGTGGTCTCAAAAAAAGAGATTTGTAAATCCATTTTGATGTGAATTGCCAAACCATTTCATCATCCTCAGATGTAAATTGAATGGAAGAGACTAAGTTCAGAATCTCTAGCCAAGAAAGGAATTGCTCCTCCGTAAGATTTCCTTCTAAAAGTGCATTTCAAAGTATTGCCTTCCCAAGAATCAGCAATGGTTTTCTCATATTCATTCAAAATCCTATATAGTGGCTAAAAAGAGAAGGCCAAACTGGTTGTGCCTAGCCATGTACCTTTCCAGAGTCTAATTTTTTTACCATTGCCCACCTTCCATCTAATATCAAAAAATACAAGTTCACAAATTAACTTGAGATTTATGGCTCGTTTTATTATTACTATACTATATTTTCTTGAAAAAAAATACAAGTTAAGCAAATTACATACTCTATCACATTACTCTAACAAATGTCTGCGCAGTGACTTGGTTGACAGGTTTAGCCACATTTTTTTGAAGCAAACAAGCGCCGGACCTAAACATTGTTTTTGGCTCGATGACCGAGGAGATTACAATTCTCTTTGTGCTAGTAGGGAAATTTTCATTCATGTGCTAGTACAAATTTGTTCAATCATGGTATAATTTTGTACTCTACTGAATTGTTTGGCCCATTAGCTATTTGATGAATTAGCTGCCAAATTGCAAATAATAGCAAATCTTGCAATACACGTTTTTTTATACCTATTCCAAGCCAAAGCACATGTCTACGCACATATCGTTTTATTACTGTTTCTTTTCTTGAAAAAAAAAAAAAACAAGTTCATAAATCACATATATATTCCCTCCGTCTCATTAAGATTGTCCGTGCCATTTGGTTTGACCATCCGTCTTATTTAAATTTTTTGTATAAATATTATTTATTTTTGATAACTTATTTTATCATTGAAGACACTTTAATTATAATTTATTTATTTATGATTTGCTAAAATAATTTAAATAAAACTGAATGGTCAAACACGGTACTAAAAGTAAAAAAACGACAATCTCAATAATCTGAGAGGAGTACTTGCTGGCACATTACTTTGACAAATGTACTTCCTCGGTCTAAAAAAGTGTCTTTTGTTTACGACATCTCATTTGACCATCCATCTTTTTCATTTTTTTTCTATATATCTCATATATTTTTGATATGATTTATTTTATGATTAGTGATACTTTAATAATAATTTATTTATTTTATAATTTTTACAAATTTTTAAATAAGACGAACTGTTAAACATGATGTCTAAAAATTAAAAAACTTGTCTCTCTTTCTTTTTTCGGCTATTTCGTGGCCATTGCTCGCGCTTGTCAACTACACCGTCGTCGGCGTCCCCATCCGTCTGCTCGCGCTCTCCGTCTTCGACCCCGACATCCCGCTCGGCCCTGATATTGACGAGTCCTACATGGTCTCTGTGCCGCCCAATTCCAGCTTAGCGGACATCTCTGCCGCCACGCCCTGGGGCGCCATCCGTGGTCTCGAGACCTTCTTCCAGCTCGCCTTGCTGCAGGCGCCCAACGGATCATCCCCAACGACATCGAAATCTCTAACCACCCACTCTTCACCCACCGTGGCATCCTCCTCGACACAGCATGGAACTACCACCCTGTCACACCTGATGGTGTAACCAAGGCATCAAGGTGTATTCGTGAGGCTTATGTAATTTACGTTTTCTTGTTATCATTGACATGCGGGCCGAGCGGTCAGTGTCTGTAATAATCGTACTTGAACTCTACCTTCGAGCAGAGGAGGATATCGATAATTCTGAATAGAAATCTGAAGCCAAGGCAGTGGGGTTTGGTTCGGTGACTTTTAATATAAGTCGGGGCATGCTCTTTGGTTTAAAAAAAGGCAGTGGGGTTTGCCCTGCCCGCTTCCTTGCCACATCTCGTTCCTCTTTGTCATGCTCAGGTCGACGGCGATGCCGACGGCCAGGGGGGGTTAAATCACACACCCACCGCTGAGGTCGCCGATGCGGTGCTACAGATCGAGCGGCGGTGAAATCGAATCGGTTCTCTGCTTCCTCCGCGGGCTGTCGGCGGCAGATAGGGGTGAGCTCGTCCACGTCCTCAACAGCGACGCCGCGCTCACCATAGTTGTGCTCCTCTCAGCCTCTCGCTCTCTCATCAGCGTCCCCGCGCAGTGAAGGGTCAAGATGGGGACTAGAGGGGTGGTGAATAGTCCCTATTAAAAAACTAATCGCACCGGCTAACCGAAACAAATGTGGAATTAAACTTATCGGTCTAGCCAAGACTTCACCCCCTCTAACTAAGACTCTAGATCACCTCACAAAAGATCATACACAAGAAGAGTGAGGTGACAAGCCTAGCTTGAGCTCCTAATCAATTCTAATGCAAAGTCACACAAACCTAAGCACTAGTACTTCAAGCACGGATGAGCTCCTACACATTTCTAGTAAGCACAAGCACAAAGCCCCTAAGCTCACTAGATGCACAATGGACAAGGCGACACGCCTTAACCCAAAGGCTCAAATTACCTAGCTACACAAGCTAAGCAAAGTAACTAAACAAGCTACACAAGCTGAGATAGTTACAACTACACTACTCAAGCACAAGCACAATATATATATATATATATGAATATAAGAACAAAGCTTGTGATAAAGAGATTGCAAAACCACCACGAAGTGTGGACACAAGATGACACGGTGCTTTTTACCGAGAGGTCTCGGGGAAGCTTGCCAACTTCCCCTAATCCTCGTTGTGTCGACCAACACCTTAGTGGTTCCACGGTTTGGCGAATCACCCGATGATGATTCTCAAGCTTAATGGCGGTGCCAAAATCCCACAGTGGGAGCTCGATCGAGTCCCTCATACGGTGTGAGTCCTCTAGCCAATCCCTCGGAGGGTACCGTGTGAACCCACACACAAGTGTGGTATCTCAATGACACGCCCACTAGAGTTGCTCTTCACAATCCTCGCGAGGTGAGCAAATTTAACCTTCACAATCTCTTCTTCTGAGCACCGCACAATCTTCTTTGTGTGCTTCACGAAGTCTCTTGCCACTAAGCCGCCTAGGAGGTGGCAACCTCCAAGAGAAACAAGCACACCCGCTTGCAACACGATCGATCACCTAGTGCCACGAATGCGATCTCTTAACGCAACGCGACTAGAACTCGATCTCTCACTCAATCGGATGAACGATATCAAGCATATGTGAGTGGGAGGGCTCTCAAGCACTCTCAAGCATGGACATAAAGTCCACAAGGTGCTAAGCTACCGCCAAAGCCGCCACCCCATCTATTTATAGCCACGTGCCACAAAAGAGTCGTTGGGTTCAAACTCGCGATTTCCAAAGACGCTGGCCACCGACGCGATCCATCCGCCGGACGGACGCGCGTGCGCCATTCAAACCGACCAACGGGGTCGAATGTCGAAATACATCGCGGGCCGCGCCAGGCGCGCCAGCGCCATACGCGCCAGCGCCTCCCGGGCGTACCCTCGCTGACACCACCTCTACAAGCGCGTCGTAGCCGGACGCGCGAAGCGCCTTGTCGGCGGCGTTCACCCTTGTCGGATTTCGCCAAACATGGCGCCGGACGCCGGCGTCCATTCTGACAGCGTCGGCGCACGCGCCGACGTCGGCTGCCGGGATTTGAACTTCTACATCTTCTGACGGAGCGCCATTGCCTGGCGTCGGCGCAGGCCTTGAAGCTCCTCTTCAACGCCGTCGCTGCTTACTTCTCCACCTAAGCTCAACAAGTATACCAAACTTGAGCACGAGAATAGCAAGATTTCTCCACCACGATGCATCCGGCGCAATAAAAATAGACATTTCATTTTCTCAGCGCCGCCTTTGCAAATGTGCCAACACCACCAAGTGTACATCACCATGTGCATGTGTGTTAGCATTTTCACAATCAAGTCAAAGGGCGGGTTAGCTCTCCGCGCCACTTTCGATCCTAAACCATCGCAAAAGTTAGATCGCTCAAATGACACTATATGACCGATATGCAAACAAGTTTGCCCCTCTTGATAGTACGCCATCTATCCTAAACCCGGTTATAAACTTCTCTAAGCTCCAATGACCGGCGAAATGAAATGCCCTATAGGTTATACCTTTGCCTTGCGCATTTCCATTCCGCTCCATCTTCAAGTGCCGATGCAACATATGCACCAACACGATCAATAATGATATGATCCATTTCATATCATCACATGACCTTCTTGGTCCATCGATCTTGACCTCACTTGCTCTTCACCGTTGTGTCGGGTCCTTCGCGCCAAGTCCCTCGACTTGCCCCTTCACACTTGCAACCAAAACCCATCAAGCCAAGCCTTGTCTTGATCTTCACCACCTTGGTCACATGACTCCATGTCATGTTTCATATGCAATAAGCTCCTTCATTGCATCATCACATGTGAACTAACCTCCTGTGTATAATCTCAATCACACATATTAGTTCACATAATGTTGACACTCAATTACCAAAAACCACAAGGGACCTTTCAGCAGGCGGTAGCATGGAGGACCCTATGCCACCTGTATGGATATAGGAGGAACGCGAAGACACCAGATTTACCGGACACCGTTGGATACCGGAGGCTATATAGGGTGCCGCCGATTTACCCGTATTAATCGTTGGATCTTGGAGGCTATATAGGGTGCCACTGCGGGTGGATTTCTGCTACACCGCGGGCCTTTCAGGACCGGCCGGGTACCGGACCCCGGTGCACATAGTCTTAGCCGCCAAATTGTGAATGATAGCAAATCTTGCAATACACGATTTTTTTAGAGAAAATTGCTTATTTGGCCCCTCGAAAAACTTGGTCTTGCTTTTTGGCCCTTTTTCTTCGAACTTGCTTATTTGGCCTCCAATTGAAACTTCGTTGCTCCTATGGCCTTCCGTCGATTCTCGCCTCAATCCGTCATAACCGTTAGGTCAAGCAGCCCACTAACGTGAAATGAGAGTAATACCCCTACCTTCTCTTAGAGCAACTCCAACAGTTTTGCATTTACACTTGGCATTCTATTATTTTTGTCAAAACCTCAAAATATGGTCTCCAAATGGGTTTGGCAATTGGACTTGGCAATTTGGGCAATTTGGCATTTGGAGCTCTCCACGCGCATATTTGCCAAAGGTACGACGCTATAAACGTGGTCTCCACCCCCGGCGCTTGCTCCCCGCGCCAAGACTTTCTCTCAGACGCTCTCTTCTTCTCCCTCGAAAAACGAATCGGGATCCTCGAGGCAGTCCCGACGGGCTCGTCGCTGGTCTCAGGCCGGCGCTGGCGACCGGGCTCGGGCGGCGTCCCGACGAATATCAGCCCCGCCGCCGCCTCCTTGATCTCCTCGAGGGATGCAAGAATTTTACACCTAAACTCCGGGCCGTATGGAAACATGTTCCTTCGCCGCCCATGGCGAAGTTCGCGAAGTTTTAATGGCGTGCCCAACGATCGTCGTCTAGGATAGATGATGGACGCCACGCCGCCGTGATGCTAGCATCGCTTCTTGTCCGCCGCGACGCCGCTAGAGATGCCCTAGCCAACGCACGACGCTGGTGGTGCCGGCATGGTGACCTGAAGTAACAAGGAGAAGCTCTCGACGCATCGAAGGCAAGGCACCGCGCGCTGACACAAACGCCAGCGACGAGGACGATCATTCTAGAAACCCAACCGTAGATAATTATGGGCCCGCTATTTGGGTTTTGCCAAATCGCAATTTGGCAACCGTTGGAGATGACAATTAATTTAACTTGGCAAATATTTGAGCTTAATTTTGGCAAATTGTAACTTTTGCCAAATGAAAAATGAGAGATGCTCTTGCTCACTTCCCAAACTCACCGTGACCCGACCCTAAGGCTCGGATTTAAAAACTCGCAGAATCCCCGCCCTCGCTCGACTCGCTCATTAATGGCTCGGCTCGAGCTCGACTCGCTTTATAACAAGCCAGCTCGTTTTGTAATGAGCCATTTTGTTTTATAACGCCGAAGCCGAGCTGGCTCATGAGCCATAACGAGCCAAGATAAATAACAAATATTGTATAGATCAATGTAATCGATCAAGGAGGACAATATATTATTGTCATAAACTATAACATAAATATATTTTCTCATTGCAAAATTCATATGTATTTTGTTTATTCATTTTATATATGCATGTGATGTGTTTTTCGTTGATTTACGGTTAAAATCTTTGTGTATTTTATGCTTTGGCTCACCTTGAGCGAAACAGCTCGAGCTCGCTAACGAGCCGAGCCGAAGCAGCTTTTGGCTCGTTATAAACGAGCCATAACGAGCCGAGCCACTAACGAGCCGAGCTATAACGAAAGCCGAGGCCATTAACGAGCCAGCTGGCTCGATATCCAGCCCTACCCGACCCCTCCCACGCTCGGTTCCCGCACCAGCGATACGAAGAAAAAACACGGACGAAAAAAAAACGCGGACGCCCTGACCCCGATGCCGCCGGCGGCCAACCCGGCGAGGAGTGGAGGCCGCGCCGCGCCCGCCACCTGGAGATCCGCCGCCGGCACCTGGAGGTCCGCGTCATCTTCCCCCCTCCGTGAGCAGCGCCGACGATCTGTCGTGCCACGCCCAGGAGGAGACTGCCGACGATCTGTGCGCCGCAGCGACACGGGGGTAGCAGCAGGTGGGCGTTGGCAGCTTCGACGTGGTGCCCGTGCCGTCCAACGATCTCAACTCCATGGACAGCTCCAACGACGACTCGTTCAGGACATGAATCGACGACGGATTGACGAGTGGGTGCAGCCGTGCAGCAGAGGATCAAAGTCGGATCAATCTAGGAACATGAGGTGGATCCGAGCTCTCGTCCTTCCTGAATTTTTAGAGTTTGGAGAGTAAAAAGGATTCAGGACTTCAGGTAGCTCACCTCCTCTCGATCGGAGGAACCCAGGATTGCTTCAGGCACTATCTGTTCTTTTCAACTTTTTATGTATGCCTAAAATATCTGCACGTCGAAGTTGTGCAAGTTGGGATCGGCAAAAGCAAAGTGCATTGATCCGTATGTATGGTGTCATTGTCATGCATATCATTATGTCTCTTGATTTCACTTGAGTGGGCATATAGACTTTTTTTTTGATAAATTTCTCTTTTCTTTTCTTATATGGGAAGAAGTATTAATGATTTAAATATTGTTCACTCTCCCCTATTATCTCACAATCCAATCTATGTATGTGATTAGAAGATTGAAATATATGTGATTACAAGCTTGAAATATATATTTATATTACATACTGATTTTATATGTGCTTTAAAATGTTTATATATCCACTTAAAATATACCAAAAACAAATAAAACTTTGTTTTTTATTTTTTTAGACAGTGGTAAAATGGTTTTTTAGGTGTCACTTAACACCGCTACCTTCTTGAAACCGACGCCAAGGGAGAAAGAAAGTTTTATTTGGAGGCCAAATAGGCAAGATTCAAAAAGGACCAAAAAAAGCAAGATGAAGTTTTTCTGAGGCCAAATAGATAATTCTCCCATTTTTTATACCTAGTCCAAGCCAAAGCACCTGTCTACGCACATATCGTTTTATTACTATTTCTTTTCTTGAAGAAAATACAGGTTCGTAAATCACATACGAGTACTCACTAGAACATTACTCGACAAATGTACTTCCTCGGTCTAAAAACGTATCTTTTTGTTTGCTACATCTTATTTGACCATCGTCTTCTTTCAATCAAGATTTATTTTATCAGTAATGATGATTTTTAATAATGATTTATTTATTTTTTTAATTTATACTTTAATAATGATTTATTTATTTTATAATTTACACAAGTTTTTCAATATGATGAACTGTCAAATATGATATCTAAAAGTAAAAATACTTCACTCTTTGTGTGTGGGGGGGGGTGAAGAAATTGGTGGAACGAGAGTATCCCCTTGGGACTCTCGGTTCTGCGGTTAATATGGCAGGGAAACACCCTGCGTGGCTTTTTACAACTCAAGATAGGATTACAAACCAGATAGATTACAATCACCGCTTGGATCACACACTAACCACCTACCAACTTGGGTTACAAGTACATCCAACTAACTCTATCCTATATCGGGTTACAAGATATTCCATATCTATTTCCTATAGCCGAAGACTATATCGTCTAATACTCTCCCTCAATCTTAGCCACTAACAAGGTTAAGATTGTGTCGAAATCGCCGTAGCTTCTCAGCGGTCACAGGCTTTGTAAAACCATCAGCAACTTGGTCACTAGAATTAATAAACCGAATGTCAAGTAACTTACGTGCAACTCGTTCACGGACAAAATGAAAATCAATCTCAATGTTTTTAGTCCGCGCATGAAAAATAGGATTAGAGATACTTGGCATCCAAATTGTCACACCAAAGACGAGCAGCCGGGAGGTGACGAATGCGCATTTCGGTGAGGAGTTTTTGTACCCACATGATTTCAGCGCTGGCGTTAGCAAGAGCCTTGTACTCAACTTCTGTACTGAGCGAGACACTGTGGCATGTTTCCTTGCCATCCAGGAGACACATCCAGGGAGACAAGATTGTTGCCGAGAAAGACAGCAAACCCACCGGTGGACCGACGATCATCCACACAATGAACGCACTAATCATCATAGAACTGGACTTCCTAATTTTGAGCCCAACAGTTATTGTGCCACGTACATACCACAAGGATTCTTTTCACGGTCCATATCTATTTCCTATAGCCGAAGACTATATCGTCTAATAGGGTGGGGGGACGAGGGAAATAAGCATGGGCCGAAATTGAGTCTGATCGGATCAAGAATTTAGTAGCCTCACGTCAAAGTGTATAGTGCTGGAAATTTGTTTATCATGTCCCGCACCAATGTCAACTAGTAATTCGATCATTGTACGTCGATCCGTTTCGTGCAACACTAGGATATACACTGACAAAGCGCATATGTCATACACTCATACTGTCATGGAGGCAACTCCAACGTAAGATCGAAGCGCCGTACCTAAACATTGCTTTTTGGCTATCAATGAGCGACGAAGAGATTGCAATTCTCTTGTGCTAGTAGAAATTTTTCAATCATGTGCTAGTACAATTTTTACAATACAATAGTATAACACCTTTCCTATAGACCCGCCGCCGTCGGCTCAGGTGACGCCGCCCTTCTCACACCGATGCCCGACGCCCCTACTCCGCGCGGGCGACCTCCCGGCGGGTTGCACCCCGACGAGCATCTCCTCCTCTGTTATTGTCCTTCCTATAGAAGATTTTGTTCCCTCTGTGAGGGGAAGAGGGTGGCCGCTGCGGGCACTAGGGTTCGCCTGGTGGCAGGGGAGCGCGGAAATAAGAGGGTGGCAAGAGAAAGAAGATGAACAGTAGCCGATCTGATCTGGACCATCGTTTAGATCCTGTAGCTAGAATCGTCGCCTGAAATCCCACCATTTTTCCCCACAGTATAATTTGTACTCTACCGATGGAGCTGCGACTAGAAAAAAGATAATAATAGAGTAATTTTGTACTCTACTGAAAATTGGCTCATGTGGTAGAAGGGTGGTGACTCATGTAGTCATGTACGATGGAGAAGCGTAAGCGTAACGCGTGTAGCCACGACAGTGGTTCAGGACTACCGCTACGAAGTGATGAAGATTGAAAATGGCGTACTCTCTGCATCGAAATTATCGTCCAATGCGCTTGCGACTTAGTTATTACTTTGTTCAAATGGATCTTGCGTTATTGCATTGGTCACTCAGCATGAGATTAAGGTTTAGTTTAATGCTGAGGGACGATAGCTATATATACATATACGGAGTATATATCACTCAACGGTAGGCCAGATTTGCATCGTTAAGCTCGCTCTCTCCACCATGTGTGCATTGGTGTGTCAAATCAAAACAAAAACAAGCTAGGCTCCCGTAACACCCGGGTGAGACGACGAGCAGCAGCAGCAGCAATGCATTGAAGCGCGCGGCACAGATTTCTTCAACCCAACGTCATGCGTCAGCTTCCATGGAGGAACCGAAACCGAAAGCCAGCTAGCTTCACCGGTAATCCGCCGCCGCCGCGTTTCCGCCTGATACCCGGACGGACATCCGGGCAGGCGGCACGGCGCGCGTGATGGTCACGCCCGGCAGCGCGCGCCACGAGGCATCTCCGGGCGGCGCTGGCCTGACCTGACCTGACGACTCTTTCTATATCAGTTGTAGCGCCAGCACAGGTGAGCTCGGTGTCGGTGGTACTGGTCGTCATCACTTGATGCGCCTGTGCCTCGCCCTCAGCTGAACTCAGTGTCAGGACACGACGCGCGCAGACATGACACCGATGGAGTCGTCTCGGCGATGGCGTGGTGAGCTCGCAAGGTTTTCCAGGCAGGTCCACGCTCTCTTCCTCAAGAACCTCTTTCCAGAGGAGGAACGCGAGGACGAACGCGGCGATCGCCGCGTTCCCGGTGCTGCTCTGCGCGCTCCTCGTCTCCATCCAGCGCGTGGTGGACAGCGAGCTGGAGCGGCCTCCGTTCCGGTGCGGCTGCGTCGGCACCGGCCAGTGCGGCATCCAGTACTCCACGCCCATCCAGGCGCTCGCCTGCGCCGTGCCCGTGCCGCCGCGGTGGCCGCCGCTGGTGCAGGTGCCGCCCGCCGAGGCACGCGCACTGACGCCCCTGCACCAGCGGCGACCGTGCAACGCGTCCGACAAGAACTGCCCCGCCACCGTGCTTTCACCGGCCAGAACCGCCAGCTTGCTCAAGGTGCATACAGTGCAGGCACAAGATTTATTTGGTTGTGTGTGTGCTCATTGCTCTTGTTCTTGCTGAATTTCCTGGCAGGTCTTGGAAGCTTGCTGTTCCCCACCTGTCCCTGCACAGTACGGACTCATGCCTGGTGCTTCGAATTCTTCGGACTACCTGGATTTGTTCTCGACAGTAGTTCCTGTAAGTACCTTCGTACCATGATCATGGAGCTGCATTTTTGCAAAAGCTTGTGTTTGTTCTGGTTCTGATGGAAGGACTGACTGACGATGAATTTCGCCTTGCAGGGATCAAGCTCGCTGCCGGCACATATGCTCTTTATTGAACCGGGGCTCGTTCCAAAAGAGACCTTGTATCTGCTCCAACCGCAGTGCTGGTCAGATTCACGCAATATTTCAGGAAATTTTGATGGGGTGCCAATGGACACAGAGATGCAGTGCGTTCAAGCTTTGTCGTCGTGGTGCGACAATTCGACGGTGATAAATCAAAATATGTTCAAGGGTTACAAGGGTGGGAAGAATGAGAGGCGAAGATCTAACGAATTCCTCGCTGGTAGCCTCATCTGAATTCACTACATTCTTGTCAACTGTATGTCCTAATAGATTGTACATTTGTACCCTACAATCTTTTAATAAGTCAAGCACATATATATTCCTGTAGGTTATGACTTCCTTGATACAAGCAAGAGGCGCTTCAATGTATATGTTTGGTATAACTCCAGCTTCAGCAGAGATAATGGACACCATTCCATGACAGTTTTGCGTGTTTCACGCTTGGTTAATATGGTACTTACACTTGCCTACAATTTTTTCAGTCAACTTTTTCATTGAGAAACACTAGCTTATATATGAAGTATAATAATCTTTTCAGGTGTTTCTTATGATAGTGGGGGAAGGTAGTATGAATATGCTTTTGTGGCTACTAATTATGCATTTGCATTGTAGGCATCCACTGCATATCTGAACTTTTCAAACGAGAAAATGCAGAGATGCGCCTCGAGTTTTTGAAAGAAATGCCCAAAGCTGCAACTAAAATGAGGCTGGATTTCACCACGCTACTAGACGCACTGTTCTTTACCTGGACGGTTCAGCTCCTCTTTCCAGTGAGTCCATTTTATTTCTTTTTTTTTAATATAAAAAATATTATTTTATAGTTTTCCATGACCACTTACTGAACTTCAGTGAACTGATTATTCATTTTTACAGGTAATGCTGACATACCTTGTTTACGAGAAGCAGCAGAGGCTAAGGCTAATGATGAAGATGCATGGTCTGAAGGATGCACCTTACTGGCTGATATCTTACGCCTATTTCTTGGCCCTTTCAACAGTCTACATGATGTTCTTCATCATCTCTGGGTTCATTATAGGTATCAGTCAACTCCATGTTACTGAATTTCTTCGATTCACTTTCACTCCAAGCAAATATGCTGGCAAATCATGCAGATAACTGTGCTGGGTCTTGCAGGGCTAGATATATTCAGACTAAATGGCTACATCATACAGTCACTGTTCTACTTCGTATGCATCAACCTGCAGATTGTGCTTGCTTTTCTGCTTGCAACTTTCTTCTCATCTGTCAAGACTGCTAGTGGTTAGTAAAATAAAACGTGCATTATGTAGTCAACAAAACTGTATGGTTCTCTTGATGGGTTGGCTTATATGGATCATCCTTTTCTGTGTTACAGTGATTGGTTACATGTATGTCTTTGGCACTAGCCTTCTTGGTGAAGCGCTTTTGAAGATATTCATCGAGGATACAACCTTCCCAAGTAAGTAACATTTTTCATGCCAGTTTTCTGAACCTATAAATTCTGCAAAAAAAAAAGCTTCAATTGACATCGCAAACCTTTTTTTCTTGAACAAATTAGGACAATGGCTTGTAACAATGGAGCTTGTTCCTGGGTTCTCTCTGTACCGAGGAATATATGAGCTTGCTGAGTACGCCGCAGCAGGAAGGAACATGGGAAAACCTGGGATGCGATGGGTGAACTTAAACGACCCAGTTAACGGGATGAAAGATGTTTTGGCTCCTAATGTCTGTCGAATGGATCATTCTCCTTGCTGTAGCATTTTTACTGGACACTAAACCTGCATGGCAGCCTCTGTTTCTCTCTTTATTTCTATCGACAAAACATTCATCGCCATCACAGAAACCAAACAAACTGAAGAGGCAATCCAGGAGGCTCGGTGTTTATATGAGAAAGCATGATGTGTCCCATGAGGTTAGCCAAGCATATATATAGCTGAATTATGATAAAACAAACATGGATAGTTTTCTGAAATTTATTCTTCAAAAAATTTACCGTCAGCGCAAGGTGGTGAGACGATTACTAAAGGATACGGACATGAGGGGATATGATCGTCTGCCATAATCTGAGGAAGGTGTATCCTGGAAAGAATGAGAACCCTGACAAGCATGCTGTTAAAGGACTGTCACTAGCTTTGCGCAAAGGGCAGTGCTTTGGGATGTTGGAGTCCCAATGGGGCAGGGAAAACAACCTTCATCAACATGGTGAGAAAAATTACTGTGCATCAACCAATATATCTTCAAGATTTGTTTCCACATTTCTTATGGAATGTATGTGCAGATGATTGGCCTTGTGAAACCGACTTATGGAACTGCTTACATACATGGAATGGATCTGAGAACAGACATGAACGAAATATACACAAATATTGGTGTATGTCCACAGCACGAGTGAGTATGATCACAGGACACTTTGTCGATCAGTGGTGATGTTTGATGTGATTTTGCCAGTGGTGTGATGCTTTGCTAACTAAAATAAGAGTGTGTGCGTTGTGTGGTGCAGCTTGCTGTGGGAGCCTCTGACAGGGAGAGAGCATCTAATGTTCTATGGCCGGATGAAGAATCTCACAGGTGCTGCTCTAACACAGGTAGTTTCAACTTTGAAGCCAGGCCAGCCATGAACGAACTAGAATAAATCTTGCAATCTACAGTATGAGAACTAACCAAATACTGCTTTATTTTTGCGCATCTGAAATAATATACAGTATGTAATGACCGGAACTCATTTTATTTTATCATCCATGAACTATGTATATTGGCGGCTGATCCAGGCAGTCGAAGATTCCCTGAAGAACGTAAATTTGTTCCACAGCGGTTTCGGCGACAAATCTGTAAGCATGTACAGCGGGGGCATGAAAAAGAAGGCTCAGCGTCGCCATCGCGCTCATCGGCAATCCTAAAGTTGTTTACATGACGACAAGCACTGGGCTCGACTCAAGGTCGAGGAACGATCTGTGGAACATCATCAAGCGAGCAAAGAAAGACTGCACCATCATTCTTACCAGTAACCAACCATCCTCCCCCTGTCTGTTTTAATTTTTCAGTTATATACTCATTGTCTTCGATCATTCAACATATATCTGCCTTCACCCTTACTACCTTACATTCACACTGGATATCATATTCATATCACAGCACATTCCATGGAGGAGGCTGAGGAGCTGTGCGATCGCATCGGCATCTTCATCAACGGGAGCTTCCGCTGCATTGGAACTCCCAAGGAGGTATGCAATGCGCATTGTTCAGTTTTACAGAAACCTTCTTGTTGGAACTTTGCAAGATGCATGATATCACTAATTACATGGTGGCAAATATATACACAAAAAAATGCAGCTGAAGGCGAGGTATGGCGGCACCCGGATCCTGACGATCACGACCTTGCCGGAGCACGAGGAAGCGGTGGAGCTGATCGTGAGCCGGCTGTCGCCCGGCTACACCAGGATCTACAGCGTGTCCGGAACGCAGAAGTTCGCGCTGCCCCGGCGGGAGGTAGGACTGGGCTCCGTCTTCGGCGCCGTGGAGGTGGCGCGGCGAGCGTTGCCGGTGCTGGGGTGGGGCGTGGCGGACGCCACGCTGGAGGACGTGTTCGTCAGGGTGGCCAGGGAGGCCCGGGCGTACGTTCTGTCATAGTGAGTGTTGGTTGAATCAGGTGTGAGAGGCAGAGGTAGTTTCTTCTCCTGTCTTGTTGGTGCTTGGTCCCCCATCTAAAGTCCCCAGCGTAGGATTGTTCGACATTTTAGTCACTAAAGTAGCTATCCCTAAAAAACGTTGTTGGCATGGTCGCAGAAGAAAAAAAGTAGCTATCCCATATACTTTTTTTTGTACCTTCAAAACTAAAGGCCTCTAAACTTTAGTGAGAATGTTTTGGCACTTTAAGTGAGGGCTAAACTAAACATGCTCTTAGTGTTTTTTTAGGAAAACATGCCCTTAGTGTTAAGATTTGGAAAATGTACATATTCTCTCGGTGGAACAAGGCATGCTCTTCTGGTAGGTTTATGGTGGCAGGTTCGTGTTGGTGCTAACTAAGGATAGTTCTGAGTGCAAGTCAACAATGAAATCTTAAAAAATTAGAGGGAAAGGTAAGTTTCCCTTACACGGACCATCTTGAGTTAGGGCAGGGCCAACGCGGGCTGCACGGTGTATTGGCCTCAAGAAAAAGATTCTCTCACAGGCTAGAATACATCCGGACTACAAGTTCGAACAACGTGTTGTCTTTCCCATGTCATTCACGCCGCTTTTCCTTCTTCCCTTTGCTTTTACCTGCTGGTCCTCTCCAAAGGCCTTTGCTTTGTTGTGTGAAGCCAACATCTTTTGCTCCATCGCTTTGCTCTTCGAGCTGCTTCGATTCTTTGTCAAAAGCAAGCCAATGGTTCTTCTGCAAGCTACATTGTCCGTCTACGAAACCACCATCTGATTTGCTCTCTCCTCCATCTGGCATCCGAACCTACGTGGAACTGTAGAGCCACCAGCCACGCTGGTGCGTTGGACACGCCCTTATGGATGGCATTGCCCACCTTTGCCGCCTCCCGGCCCGTCACGTCCTCCTTGTTGGTGATGTCATCGCTATCCACTTCTTTTGTCGTGCTCTATCCTTCCCATCATTTTTAAGGTTGGATGATGGTGCATAGAGTCTAGATATCTTGTAAAGGTGTTGCCTTCAACTTAAAGGCAGGTCAACATGTACTCATGTCTCGTGTGCTTTGGATGATGTGTTTCTCAACCTCTAGTCTCCTTTTTCCATCGTACTCCATGAACAAGGAATAGCTTGGATCGACGTAGTTACGAGAGGTGGTGTGGATGCATAATAATCATCATGTGTGTGAGAGAGTACGTTGTTGGCATTCTTCGGTGTGATTGATGGTTTCTTACAGTTGTGCTATTGCTTGCATGTGACCTGTGCTAAATTGTTGTAACAACTTTTAGAATTGCTCTCTGCTAGCAGGTCAATCTGCGAAGTCCGCCAAATAGATTTATTTTTATGCTTTTAGAATTCATAAAAATTAAATCTATTTCTTTATTTAAATAGGATTGCAGAGAGGTGGTGATCATCGGCAATTCAACACCCTCACTTGTGTGTGTATGCAATGATTTAGATAAGATTTTGCTTCACAGTACGTGCAGTACTTGTCATCCTCGACCACATATGCAAGCAATATTTATAGTCGAAGCATTGTTTGAGGTTGAGATATATTAATATATTCTCTTTTCTTAAAAAAGAGCTTCAAGTCGACGACTATCCATCCAGCTGAGCAGAGGATCACATGGCGGCCCATTGTTGTATGAGTTACCGAGATTTGGAGACGACTGCGTGGGTCATCGGTCGTCTGCCTTGTGCCCGGCGGCAACTTTCTGTATCAATCACGCGCCCGCGTTTCCATGCTGACTTCTGCTCAGTCTTCTTGGTAGCGTAGCGATAGCAACGATGGCGGCGAGGCGAGGCGAGGCGAGGCGCGTCTGTCTTTACCATTTTATCAAGACCACACGCCTCTACCCTACTGTAACGAACATCTATCTGTTGGATTGGAACGAAGGAGGGTCCCTGGCAAAACCACGCGGGCACCGAGAAATACAACTGAAAATCGATCTCCAGCGCGGCCGCTGTTGCGCGCACGCGCACTCCTGCAGGCTGCAGCGATCGGAGAAAATTCGAGGAATGCACAAGAAGATGTCTGCTGGAGCTGGATAGCGATAGCCACGCCTCAGTCACATCACATTTCAACGAACAGAGCTGACAATTCAACGAAGGTGAATGATATTTCAGATCATGCATGCACACAAGGGCATGCAATGATGCAACTGTTCGCTGTTCTGATTTTTAGCTGATTTTGACTTATTTCAATTATTTGCTGATTTCATGTGGCTTTAAAAATTATTTGTTCAGCTTAACCTGAAAGTATTGGGATGTACTTCATACTCGCCTCAGACAAAAATAAATGTACATCTCGCTTATTTTCAAGACAAATCTATTGGTATGATTTCACATTTCCAAAATCAACGACTTAAAAGCTTTATTCATAATTTGTACTCCCTCCGTCCCATAGAGTTCGATTTTGACTTTTGAACTTCATGTTTGACCATCCGTCTTATTCAAAATATTTTACAAATCATAAAATAAATTAATCAATATTCAAGTATCTTCATTGATACAAAATAAGTCGTAACAAAATAAATTATATTTATTGCAAAATTTGAATAAAATGGAAGATCCAATAAGATGGCACGAAACCGGGGGTGACAAAGTCGGTGGACGGAGGAAGTATTCTTAATGTTTGACCCAAACCTTGTCCAAAACAATTTCTTTTATATAATGAAGAGTATATTTTTATACATACTTGATCAAATTTTAAAAAGTCGACTCCTCGAAATGATATATACGTCATCACAGTACAAGTATTTAAGATTTGACAGAAAAAAATTATATACGGGTTTAATGCATTAGGGCCCCTCAAACCCTGTAAAGCATGTGTCATATAGGCCTCTTAACTTCAAAAACATAATTTTGGGCCTCTAAACTTATTAAGTTGTACAAATAGGCCTCTGAACTTTAAAAATGTGTTTTCTGACCCCTCTCCTCTAAACTTATTAATTGGTACACCATATACCCCTAAACAGTCACTTTTTAAAAAAAAATTATAAATCCAATTTAAGAAGCTAAATTTTATACACGCCTTTGAGTCTTTTTGTCTCAGGCCTTTTGGGCTACGTTAGGATTCATTCATAAGGTTATCAAACGAATTTAAGGCCTTGTTTGGTAGAGGTCCTATCAGCTCTAGCTTGTACACAATCATTGTTTATGTGTGGTTCACTCTCGTTTGGTAGAGTTCCACCGTTGTTTATGCATGGTTCATAGTGAGTCATACATAAAACTAATAAATATAAGCTTAGACTCGTGGGAGCTCTAACAAACTATTCCTAATTGAGATCACTAGATTAAGAGGGTGTATGGAGTTTAGGAGACCAAGAGTAAATGAGACCACTAGTTTCACTCAAGGCTGAAGGCGGTGGATTTTGGGTGGAATATCGTTTAAAAGATGCGACCGAAAACTGGCGAAAGCCGGCGAGAATCGGCGTTTGGAACACAGGAAATGCAAATTTTCCTTTGGAACAATGAGGCGAATGCTCGTTTGGGAGAGGAAAGAAAGAATCTACTCGACTGATCTTCGGTTTTTCATTTCTTCGCTTGCCGAGGAAACTAACAGCTAATCACCGCCCCGCTCGACTCCCCGCGTTCAAGACGGGCGACGCCGCGACGCGCTCCAGGCTATGCGAATGCACTCCTGAAAAGAGAGTGAGAGAGAGAAACGCATGGCAAAGCAATGAATAGATGAGATTATTTTTGGTTTTTTTCCTTCCGCTTGTATGAACTTAATTATCATTTTCATTAAGCACTCAATAATGATCATTTATCATTGACCATGGTGTTGTTCTATAGTTCGTTTTAATTCCTCGTTCCAAACACCTTGTCTACTCATTTCCCGTGTTTTCCTTTCCTCTGCTTTTTTACCACTACACACTCACCCCCTCGTTCCTATGCTTTTTCCTATTCCCGTGTTTTTCGATTCCTCGCTCCAAACAAAGCTAAGAGACTAGTGGAGTAGAGATTAAATGAGACCGGCGGTTTTCTTTTAGTCGCATGTTCGGTAATTTTGAACTAAAAGTCTCTAATCTTAGGAAACCAAAAAAGACCCTAATTTCATTTGAAGATACCTCTCCCCATTCGATTCAAAACCATCTCCCTTCTGCCAAGACAAAACATGGTCAAACGCCGTCACTATCCCCAAATATACGAAACGAAAAAAAAAACCCGAAAAGAATATTCATCGCGACTTCCAATCCATCCAAATTTCGCAAATAATACACGAAACAAAATTAAAAAAGAAGGCGATATTTCTTGCGCCTGGTCGTCTGACCCGGTTCCATCCTGATCCCGCGCGGCGGATTGGGATCCGAAAGACCGAAGGAGACAACGTTGTCGTTCCTGAGGCGGCGGCAACACGGGGAAACTACCGTGCGGGAACTGTGCGGAACTGGAGCGGAGCTGAGCGGAGCGGCGCAACTTCCCGAGGTCCCGTCTCGATTCCCTAGCAAATCTTCTCCGTTCGCCATCGCCCTCTCTCCCAGATTCAGCCATAAATACCGGCGATCGAGGGCCTCAGACAACCCAACTCAATCGACGCGGCGGCGGCCGGCAGGACGAGGGCAAACCCTTTCTTCTTCTTCTATTCTGCGCCTGATCCCCCTCTGGAGTAAGGTAACGCGCCGCCGCCGCCCCGTAGCCCTAGCGTTTTTCTTTTCTTTGAAAGAATAGCCCCTAGCGTTCTTGCGCGGAGTGGTTATTTCTTTCTTGGGGATTTCTCCCGCCCCCAAATTGTTCTCTACAATTCGCCACTTTGGGGGCTGGCTGGCTGGTGATTTCGACATACAGTGTAGGTTCATCGGTTTCCACCGCAGCTCTTGTCCTGCGCCAACTAAATGTTAAGGCTTATTCTGTTTATTTACCGTGGGCGAACCACCCTTGGTATCTCCATGGTGGCCTCGTCGATGTGAACGAACAAATCTGGCGTGCGTTGCTTTGCTTGTCCTGGCTGTCAATCTCGTTAAAATTTCCAGGTGTTCAAGTCAAACACGCATTTTTTATATACACATTCGTTTCCGATTTAGTTGTGAACACATTCTTCTTTATAATCGCTTGATGGCTGGGCACCCTTGGAAAATTTCGACCTGCAGGTAAGATAATGTTTTAATTGTCTTCGGGGGCTGATTAGATGATTGTGACGTGCTTCATTATCATCAGTAATCGCCGGATAAAGCCGCCTGTGTGTGCATGGACTAGTCGCCAAATGTATCATTAGCGGGGCGTCTTCTTGTTTTCGTCAGCTGTGCTGTGGCCAATGTCCAGCGCATTGGTTTTCCTGGCTTTCGCTGGCATCTGGATTTAGACCTCTGAATGATTTATCAACCTCCCACGTCCTCTTGCTTGTCCACTTCTTTACAAATCGACTATATATGTACCATGCCTCTACTCCAATAACACCAAGAAAGCCCTGAACCTGTTAAACCACCTCTGCTCACTAAGCTTGTTGACCACGCTTGTAGGTACATGTTCATCTTTTTTTTATCTCTACGTATAGTTCATACTCGCAACTGGCTGTGCTGGATTTTTGCTTTGTTCTTTTGGTGGCTATTTATTTTGTGTAATTGATTTTTAGTATAGTGTGATTCTGTGATGAGAATTCAGTAGATATGACATGGCTATCTTATCCACCAGATGTTGTTGATGAGTTCATGTTACATATTGACATGTGTTTTTAGCATGATTGTTTGTGATACTGGGTTGTTGCAATTGGTCCAGTCTTTAGCATAGTCAAGTTGGCCAATCCATGCTATCCAGCATACATTTTATCTCCACTCATTAATTAATTAATTAATTCCATGGATGCTACCTGTTATTGATAAGTATGCCACCTGTTTGTATGATAATCCTGTGAGATTAATTGAGAAGTCACATCGGCTGTGAGCCTAAGTCAAGATTCACAGTAAATACGTGAGATGCTAGGCATTTGTTCTTTAGCATATGACCTGACTAGAATTCTACTGCTCCTTTGTAGATAAGAGACATGGGTCAAGCACTTGCTTTTTGATTCAAGTGGATCAATCCACAGTAGCCATCAAGGAATCTTTTGGGAAATTTGATGAAATCCTAGAGCCTGATGCCACTAAGCTTGCCATGGTGCTTAGGGGAAGCAAATTGTTGGGTATCTCATTACCCGTGCAAAGAGCTTGATGTCCGCCAAGTAAAACAAAAGACAAAGGTACCCCAGAAATATTTTTTTTCTCTAGTTTCTTAAAATTACCATGGATGGGTAAAATGGTGTATAGTTTGCATTATCTTTTAATTATTTTTAATGCTAGTTGCTTTTTTTTCCCTTTAGTCATGCTGATGCTGGATACCATGCTCTGAATAATCTGCAGGATAATGTTCGCCAATGTCGGGCATCGGTGCAATATCGCGGCTTTGCCGATAAGGCGCCTGGATGCATTTTACAAGCTCAGTAACACCAGGAGCAAATCCAGTCATATGTCTTTTGATGGTAAGACTGTTGTTCATAATTGCAAAAATTCATTACCCACCACATACATGGATATAAATATTGTTGGTTCTATTTCTTTTCATCCTCACTCCTCCCATTCAATACTAATAGAACCTTGCTCATCTTCAGTCATCAGGCAAGTGTTCCAAAGATGAACCTGATGATGCTTTTGAGCAGAAGAATGAAATTGCCAAAGCTGTAGAAGAGGAACTTGAAAAAAAGGTCTGTATTCATCATTTGTTGGTCTTCTAGAGCATGGAAGTGGGTTTTTTTTGCTAACCCTTTTCTTCACTGTATAGGCAATGTCTATGTATGGATATGAGATTGTGCAGACTCTGATTGCTGATATTGGAGCCTGATGAGCATGTGAAGAGAGCTTTCATGAATGAGATCAATGCAGGCAAGTTCTACATATTTCTTATTCATATAGTTGAAACATCAACTGCATGTAGATTTCTTTGTAAGAGCCACCCACTTACAATTTGATATTTGTGCAATGTTATGTTTACTTCATCTGAAAAGGGAAAAATGGATGGATTTGTGCCTAGTGGCATGGAAAGAATGGCTCAGCTTGTTGAGACCTATCATCAAAATGTCACCTAATGTTGTCAAGGCGCAGTAGTATTCCCATCAATCAATATTAATGTTCATTGATCATGAAATAAAAAATTGACACCAAAATCATCTCCCATATTTCTGGTTTCTTATAACCGTTAATGTTATCATGATATTTAGAAGGAACTTTTTTGTTTTCTGAAATCATCTGCACTTAGTTTAATTTGTTTGTTGGTGATGAACAAACTTGTTTATCCTGATGTTCTCACCGAGTACAAATTAAGTAGTAACTTCCTTTTAGAAGAAGTCAATTCAAGTAACATCCCATCTGCTTAAATTAAGTACATTTTGGAAGAATTGGTTGTATGTCATTATCTTCACGAAACATTAAGGTTGATGTATCTCTGTTCCAGTATTTCTGAACTGTTCCTTTGATTAATGAAACAGCTGCTAGGATGAGGTTGGCTGCCAACCGAAAGCTGAGGCAGAGAAGATACTGCAGATCAAGAGGGCTGAAGGTGAAGCAGAATCCAAGTACTTGGCCGGGTGGGTATCGCAAGACAGCCAGGCTATAGTGGATGGGCTGAGAGACAGTGTTCTTGCTTTCTCTGAGAATGTTCCTGGGACTCCCGCAGAGGATGTCATGGACATGGTTCTGGTGACCCAGTACTTCCAACACCATGAAGGAGATTGGGGCCTCATCCAAGTCCTCGCCGTCTTCATCCCTCATGGACCAGGTGCTGTTAGAGATATCGCGAGCGCAGATAAGGGATGGTCAGCTCCAGGCCAGTCTGCTGTGAGCACGTTGAAAAATGCATGCTTTTGAGTCGTCGTAAATAAGTACATATACCTTAGAGACAAGTAAAACTTATTAGGGATAATGTGAGTACTTCTACATCAGTAGTGCTTGTCCGTTCTATCTATTTGGTACGTGTGACTGTTATTATCGAGATCAATGTTACATAGGTTTGCATAGAACAAGATAAGGAACAGTTGCTAAAAATTTGTCATGCTGTGTTACTGTTTGGAATTTATAAGTTGTGGTGCCTGAGGAAACTCCTCCATCAAACTATTTTTGGATAACAGTGGGGCGCCTTGCCCCTCTGTTTCCCTTTAAAAACTATTTTTGTGATAACCTGCTTCTAATATCGTGAATGAGAATCCCATCTTCATTTTATGTGCCTAGATTAAGTGGAGATCCTGAGATTTGATTACTGACGT
>JADLZK010006098.1:0-34219 GCA_015847255.1 Hyparrhenia diplandra
TGTTTAGATTGAGATCTTGGAATTCCATCAAAAATATCTATGTCGACCTACGTACCGAAGCAAGAAGGGGAAGAACACGAAAGGTACATAGGAAGTTAGGGTGGATAGGTTAGATGATGGTAGGAACAATTACATGGCGTTCCCCAACCGTTAATATATGTTTCCGTATGTGACATTAGGGACTGCTGGCGCTGATTTCAGCGCGAACTCAAAACAAAGAGAACTTTCCAATCCGGATATAGAATCGAGCTAGACTTTTTGGTGGTTGTGGAATCAAATGCCTCACCCTAGAGAACCTAAATTTGAAGAAGTGGACCATTAGAGAGTTTTTCTAAGAATCACTTGTCATAGGCCTCAAAGTAGCACTTGTTTAGATTGAAATCTTAGAATTCCTTTGAAAATATCTATGTCGACCTACGTACCAAAATAAGAAGGGAACGACACGAAAGGTACATAGGAAGTTAGGGTGGATAGGTTAGATGATGGTAGGAACAATTACATGGCGTTCCCCAACCGTTAATATATGTTTCCGTATGTGACATTAGGGGACTGCTTGGCGCTGATTTCAGCGCGAACTCAAAACAAAGAGAACTTTCCAATCCGGATATAGAATCGAGCTAGACTTTTTAGCGGTTGTGGAATCAAACGCCTCACCCTAGAGAACCTAAATTTGAAGAAGTGGACCATTAGAGAGTTTTTCTAAGAATCACTTGTCATAGGCCTCAAAGTAGCACTTGTTTAGATTGAGATCTTGGAATTCCATTCAAAAATATCTATGTCGACCTACGTACCAAAACAAGAAGGGGAAGAACACGAAAGGTACATAGGAAGTTAGGGTGGATAGGTTAGATGATGGTAGGAACAATTACATGGCGTTCCCCAACCGTTAATATATGTTTCCGTATGTGACATTTGGGACTGCTGGCGCTGATTTCAGCGCGAACTCAAAACAAAGAGAACTTTCCAATCCGGATATAGAATCGAGCTAGACTTTTTGGTGGTTGTGGAATCAAATGCCTCACCCTAGAGAACCTAAATTTGAAGAAGTGGACCATTAGAGAGTTTTTCTAAGAATCACTTGTCATAGGCCTCAAAGTAGCACTTGTTTAGATTGAGATCTTGGAATTCCATTGAAAATATCTATGTCGACCTACGTACCAAAACAAGAAGGGGCGACCACGAAAGGTACATAGGAAGTTAGGGTGGATAGGTTAGATGATGGTAGGAACAATTACATGGCGTTCCCCAACCGTTAATATATGTTTCCGTATGTGACATTAGGGACTGCCGGCGCTGATTTCAGCGCGAACTCAAAACAAAGAGAACTTTCCAATCCGGATATAGAATCGAGCTAGACTTTTTAGCGGTTGTGGAATCAAATGCCTCACCCTAGAGAACCTAAATTTGAAGAAGTGGACCATTAGAGAGTTTTTCTAAGAATCACTTGTCATAGGCCTCAAAGTAGCACTTGTTTAGATTGAGATCTTGGAATTCCATCGAAAATATCTATGTCGACCTACGTACCGAAGCAAGAAGGGGAAGAACACGAAAGGTACATAGGAAGTTAGGGGGGATAGGTTAGATGATGGTAGGAACAATTACATGGCGTTCCCCAACCGTTAATATATGTTTCCGTATGTGACATTAGGGACTGCTGGCGCTGATTTCAGCGCGAACTCAAAACAAAGAGAACTTTCCAATCCGGATATAGAATCGAGCTAGACTTTTTTAGCGGTTGTGGAATCAAATGCCTCACCCTAGAGAACCTAAATTTGAAGAAGTGGACCATTAGAGAGTTTTTCTAAGAATCACTTGTCATAGGCCTCAAAGTAGCACTTGTTTAGATTGAGATCTTGGAATTCCATTGAAAATATCTATGTCGACCTACGTACCAAAACAAGAAGGGGAAGAACACGAAAGGTACATAGGAAGTTAGGGTGGATAGGTTAGATGATGGTAGGAACAATTACATGGCGTTCCCCAACCGTTAATATATGTTTCCGTATGTGACATTAGGGACTGCTGGCGCTGATTTCAGCGCGAACTCAAAACAAAGAGAACTTTCCAATCCGGATATAGAATCGAGCTAGACTTTTTGGTGGTTGTGGAATCAAATGCCTCACCCTAGAGAACCTAAATTTGAAGAAGTGGACCATTAGAGAGTTTTTCTAAGAATCACTTGTCATAGGCCTCAAAGTAGCACTTGTTTAGATTGAGATCTTGGAATTCCTTCAAAAATATCTATGTCGACCTACGTACCAAAACAAGAAGGGGAACGACACGAAAGGTACATAGGAAGTTAGGGTGGATAGGTTAGATGATGGTAGGAACAATTACATGGCGTTCCCCAACCGTTAATATATGTTTCCGTATGTGACATTAGGGACTGCTGGCGCTGATTTCAGCGCGAACTCAAAACAAAGAGAACTTTCCAATCCGGATATAGAATCGAGCTAGACTTTTTAGTGGTTGTGGAATCAAATGCCTCACCCTAGAGAACCTAAATTTGAAGAAGTGGACCATTAGAGAGTTTTTCTAAGAATCACTTGTCATAGGCCTCAAAGTAGCACTTGTTTAGATTGAGATCTTGGAATTCCATCAAAAATATCTATGTCGACCTACGTACCGAAGCAAGAAGGGGAAGAACACGAAAGGTACATAGGAAGTTAGGGTGGATAGGTTAGATGATGGTAGGAACAATTACATGGCGTTCCCCAACCGTTAATATATGTTTCCGTATGTGACATTAGGGACTGCTGGCGCTGATTTCAGCGCGAACTCAAAACAAAGAGAACTTTCCAATCCGGATATAGAATCGAGCTAGACTTTTTAGCGGTTGTGGAATCAAATGCCTCACCCTAGAGAACCTAAATTTGAAGAAGTGGACCATTAGAGAGTTTTTCTAAGAATCACTTGTCATAGGCCTCAAAGTAGCACTTGTTTAGATTGAGATCTTGGAATTCCATCAAAAATATCTATGTCGACCTACGCATCAAAACAAGAAGGGGAAGAACACGAAAGGTACATAGGAAGTTAGGGTGGATAGGTTAGATGATGGTAGGAACAATTACATGGCGTTCCCCAACCGTTAATATATGTTTCCGTATGTGACATTAGGGACTGCCGGGCGCTGATTTCAGCGCGAACTCAAAACAAAGAGAACTTTCCAATCCGGATATAGAATCGAGCTAGACTTTTTGGTGGTTGTGGAATCAAATGCCTCACCCTAGAGAACCTAAATTTGAAGAAGTGGACCATTAGAGAGTTTTTCTAAGAATCACTTGTCATAGGCCTCAAAGTAGCACTTGTTTAGATTGAAATCTTAGAATTCCTTTGAAAATATCTATGTCGACCTACGTACCAAAATAAGAAGGGAACGACACGAAAGGTACATAGGAAGTTAGGGTGGATAGGTTAGATGATGGTAGGAACAATTACATGGCGTTCCCCAACCGTTAATATATGTTTCCGTATGTGACATTAGGGACTGCTGGCGCTGATTTCAGCGCGAACTCAAAACAAAGAGAACTTTCCAATCCGGATATAGAATCGAGCTAGACTTTTTAGCGGTTGTGGAATCAAACGCCTCACCCTAGAGAACCTAAATTTGAAGAAGTGGACCATTAGAGAGTTTTTCTAAGAATCACTTGTCATAGGCCTCAAAGTAGCACTTGTTTAGATTGAGATCTTGGAATTCCATCAAAAATATCTATGTCGACCTACGTACCGAAGCAAGAAGGGGAAGAACACGAAAGGTACATAGGAAGTTAGGGTGGATTGGTTAGATGATGGTAGGAACAATTACATGGCGTTCCCCACCCGTTAATATATGTTTCCGTATGTGACATTAGGGACTGCCGGGCGCTGATTTCAGCGAACTCAAAACAAAGAGAACTTTCCAATCCGGATATAGAATCGAGCTAGACTTTTTGGTGGTTGTGGAATCAAATGCCTCACCCTAGAGAACCTAAATTTGAAGAAGTGGACCATTAGAGAGTTTTTCTAAGAATCACTTGTCATAGGCCTCAAAGTAGCACTTGTTTAGATTGAGATCTTGGAATTCCTTTGAAAATATCTATGTCGACCTACGTACCAAAACAAGAAGGGGAACGACACGAAAGGTACATAGGAAGTTAGGGTGGATAGGTTAGATGATGGTAGGAACAATTACATGGCGTTCCCCAACCGTTAATATATGTTTCCGTATGTGACATTAGGGATCGGCCGGGCGCTGATTTCAGCGCGAACTCAAAACAAAGAGAACTTTCCAATCCGGATATAGAATCGAGCTAGACTTTTTAGCGGTTGTGGAATCAAATGCCTCACCCTAGAGAACCTAAATTTGAAGAAGTGGACCATTAGAGAGTTTTTCTAAGAATCACTTGTCATAGGCCTCAAAGTAGCACTTGTTTAGATTGAGATCTTGGAATTCCATTGAAAATATCTATGTCGACCTACGCACCAAAACAAGAAGGGGAAGAACACGAAAGGTACATAGGAAGTTAGGGTGGATAGGTTAGATGATGGTAGGAACAATTACATGGCGTTCCCCAACCGTTAATATATGTTTCCGTATGTGACATTAGGGACTGGCTGGCGCTGATTTCAGCGCGAACTCAAAACAAAGAGAACTTTCCAATCCGGATATAGAATCGAGCTAGACTTTTTAGCGGTTGTGGAATCAAACGCCTCACCCTAGAGAACCTAAATTTGAAGAAGTGGACCATTAGAGAGTTTTTCTAAGAATCACTTGTCATAGGCCTCAAAGTAGCACTTGTTTAGATTGAGATCTTGGAATTCCATCAAAAATATCTATGTCGACCTACCTGTAAAAAACAAGAAGGGGAAGAACACGAAAGGTACATAGGAAGTTAGGGTGGATAGGTTAGATGATGGTAGGAACAATTACATGGCGTTCCCCAACCGTTAATATATGTTTCCGTATGTGACATTAGGGACTGCCGGCGCTGATTTTTCAGCGAACTCAAAACAAAGAGAACTTTCCAATCCGGATATAGAATCGAGCTAGACTTTTTAGTGGTTGTGGAATCAAATGCCTCACCCTAGAGAACCTAAATTTGAAGAAGTGGACCATTAGAGAGTTTTTCTAAGAATCACTTGTCATAGGCCTCAAAGTAGCACTTGTTTAGATTGAGATCTTGGAATTCCATCAAAAATATCTATGTCGACCTACGTGCCAAAACAAGAAGGGGAAGAACACGAAAGGTACATAGGAAGTTAGGGTGGATAGGTTAGATGATGGTAGGAACAATTACATGGCGTTCCCCAACCGTTAATATATGTTTCCGTATGTGACATTAGGGACTGCTTGGCGCTGATTTCAGCGCGAACTCAAAACAAAGAGAACTTTCCAATCCGGATATAGAATCGAGCTAGACTTTTTAGTGGTTGTGGAATCAAATGCCTCACCCTAGAGAACCTAAATTTGAAGAAGTGGACCATTAGAGAGTTTTTCTAAGAATCACTTGTCATAGGCCTCAAAGTAGCACTTGTTTAGATTGAGATCTTGGAATTCCATCAAAAATATCTATGTCGACCTACGCACCAAAACAAGAAGGGGAAGAACACGAAAGGTACATAGGAAGTTAGGGTGGATTGGTTAGATGATGGTAGGAACAATTACATGGCGTTCCCCACCCGTTAATATATGTTTCCGTATGTGACATTAGGGACTGCTGGCGCTGATTTCAGCGCGAACTCAAAAAACAAAGAGAACTTTCCAATCCGGATATAGAATCGAGCTAGACTTTTTAGCGGTTGTGGAATCAAATGCCTCACCCTAGAGAACCTAAATTTGAAGAAGTGGACCATTAGAGAGTTTTTCTAAGAATCACTTGTCATAGGCCTCATAGTAGCACTTGTTTAGATTGAGATCTTGGAATTCCATTGAAAATATCTATGTCGACCTACGTACCAAAACAAGAAGGGGAACGACACGAAAGGTACATAGGAAGTTAGGGTGGATAGGTTAGATGATGGTAGGAACAATTACATGGCGTTCCCCAACCGTTAATATATGTTTCCGTATGTGACATTAGGACTGCCTTGGCGCTGATTTCAGCGAACTCAAAACAAAGAGAACTTTCCAATCCGGATATAGAATCGAGCTAGACTTTTTAGCGGTTGTGGAATCAAACGCCTCACCCTAGAGAACCTAAATTTGAAGAAGTGGACCATTAGAGAGTTTTTCTAAGAATCACTTGTCATAGGCCTCAAAGTAGCACTTGTTTAGATTGAGATCTTGGAATTCCATCAAAAATATCTATGTCGACCTACGTACCGAAGCAAGAAGGGGAAGAACACGAAAGGTACATAGGAAGTTAGGGTGGATAGGTTAGATGATGGTAGGAACAATTACATGGCGTTCCCCACCCGTTAATATATGTTTCCGTATGTGACATTAGGGACTGCCGGCGCTGATTTCAGCGCGAACTCAAAACAAAGAGAACTTTCCAATCCGGATATAGAATCGAGCTAGACTTTCTAGTGGTTGTGGAATCAAATGCCTCACCCTAGAGAACCTAAATTTGAAGTGGACCATTAGAGAGTTTTTCTAAGAATCACTTGTCATAGGCCTCAAAGTAGCACTTGTTTAGATTGAAATCTTGGAATTCCTTTCAAAATATCTATGTCGACCTACGTACCAAAACAAGAAGGGGAACGACACGAAAGGTACATAGGAAGTTAGGGTGGATAGGTTAGATGATGGTAGGAACAATTACATGGCGTTCCCCAACCGTTAATATATGTTTCCGTATGTGACATTAGGGACTGCTGGCGCTGATTTCAGCGAACTCAAAACAAAAAGAGAACTTTCCAATCCGGATATAGAATCGAGCTAGACTTTTTAGCGGTTGTGGAATCAACGCCTCACCCTAGAGAACCTAAATTTGAAGAAGTGGACCATTAGAGAGTTTTTCTAAAAATCACTTGTCATAGGCCTCAAAGTAGCACTTGTTTAGATTGAGATCTTGGAATTCCATCAAAAATATCTATGTCGACCTACGTACCGAAGCAAGAAGGGGAAGAACACGAAAGGTACATAGGAAGTTAGGGTGGATAGGTTAGATGATGGTAGGAACAATTACATGGCGTTCCCCAACCGTTAATATATGTTTCCGTATGTGACATTAGGGACTGCTGGCGCTGATTTCAGCGAACTCAAAACAAAGAGAACTTTCCAATCCGGATATAGAATCGAGCTAGACTTTTTTAGCGGTTGTGGAATCAAATGCCTCACCCTAGAGAACCTAAATTTGAAGAAGTGGACCATTAGAGAGTTTTTCTAAGAATCACTTGTCATAGGCCTCAAAGTAGCACTTGTTTAGATTGAGATCTTGGAATTCCATCAAAAATATCTATGTCGACCTACGTACCAAAACAAGAAGGGAAAGAACACGAAAGGTACATAGGAAGTTAGGGTGGATAGGTTAGATGATGGTAGGAACAATTACATGGCGTTCCCCAACCGTTAATATATGTTTCCGTATGTGACATTAGGGACTGTTGGCGCTGATTTCAGCGCGAACTCAAAACAAAGAGAACTTTCCAATCCGGATATAGAATCGAGCTAGACTTTTTAGTGGTTGTGGAATCAAATGCCTCACCCTAGAGAACCTAAATTTGAAGAAGTGGACCATTAGAGAGTTTTTCTAAGAATCACTTGTCATAGGCCTCAAAGTAGCACTTGTTTAGATTGAGATCTTGGAATTCCATCAAAAATATCTATGTCGACCTACGTACCGAAGCAAGAGGGGAAGAACACGAAAGGTACATAGGAAGTTAGGGTGGATAGGTTAGATGATGGTAGGAACAATTACATGGCGTTCCCCAACCGTTAATATATGTTTCCGTATGTGACATTAGGGACTGCTGGCGCTGATTTCAGCGCGAACTCAAAACAAAGAGAACTTTCCAATCCGGATATAGAATCGAGCTAGACTTTTTAGCGGTTGTGGAATCAAATGCCTCACCCTAGAGAACCTAAATTTGAAGAAGTGGACCATTAGAGAGTTTTTCTAAGAATCACTTGTCATAGGCCTCAAAGTAGCACTTGTTTAGATTGAGATCTTGGAATTCCATCAAAAATATCTATGTCGACCTACGTACCGAAGCAAGAAGGGGAAGAACACGAAAGGTACATAGGAAGTTAGGGTGGATAGGTTAGATGATGGTAGGAACAATTACATGGCGTTCCCCACCCGTTAATATATGTTTCCGTATGTGACATTAGGGACTGCCGGCGCTGATTTCAGCGCGAACTCAAAACAAAGAGAACTTTCCAATCCGGATATAGAATCGAGCTAGACTTTTTAGCGGTTGTGGAATCAAATGCGTCACCCTAGAGAACCTAAATTTGAAGAAGTGGACCATTAGAGAGTTTTTCTAAGAATCACTTGTCATAGGCCTCAAAGTAGCACTTGTTTAGATTGAGATCTTGGAATTCCATCAAAAATATCTATGTCGACCTACGCCAAAAACAAGAAGGGGAAGAACACGAAAGGTACATAGGAAGTTAGGGTGGATAGGTTAGATGATGGTAGGAACAATTACATGGCGTTCCCCAACCGTTAATATATGTTTCCGTATGTGACATTAGGGACTGCTTTGGCGCTGATTTCAGCGCGAACTCAAAAAAACAAAGAGAACTTTCCAATCCGGATATAGAATCGAGCTAGACTTTTTAGCGGTTGTGGAATCAAATGCCTCACCCTAGAGAACCTAAATTTGAAGAAGTGGACCATTAGAGAGTTTTTCTAAGAATCACTTGTCATAGGCCTCAAAGTAGCACTTGTTTAGATTGAGATCTTGGAATTCCATTGAAAATATCTATGTCGACCTACACGCAAAACAAGAAGGGGAAGAACACGAAAGGTACATAGGAAGTTAGGGTGGATAGGTTAGATGATGGTAGGAACAATTACATGGCGTTCCCCAACCGTTAATATATGTTTCCGTATGTGACATTAGGGAGGGACTGGCTGGCGCTGATTTCAGCGAACTCAAAACAAAGAGAACTTTCCAATCCGGATATAGAATCGAGCTAGACTTTTTAGCGGTTGTGGAATCAAATGCCTCACCCTAGAGAACCTAAATTTGAAGAAGTGGACCATTAGAGAGTTTTTCTAAGAATCACTTGTCATAGGCCTCAAAGTAGCACTTGTTTAGATTGAGATCTTGGAATTCCATCGAAAATATCTATGTCGACCTACGTACTGGAAAAAAACAAGAAGGGGAACAACACGAAAGGTACATAGGAAGTTAGGGTGGATAGGTTAGATGATGGTAGGAACAATTACATGGCGTTCCCCAACCGTTAATATATGTTTCCGTATGTGACATTAGGGACTGCTGGCGCTGATTTCAGCGCGAACTCAAAACAAAGAGAACTTTCCAATCCGGATATAGAATCGAGCTAGACTTTTTAGCGGTTGTGGAATCAAACGCCTCACCCTAGAGAACCTAAATTTGAAGAAGTGGACCATTAGAGAGTTTTTCTAAGAATCACTTGTCATAGGCCTCAAAGTAGCACTTGTTTAGATTGAGATCTTGGAATTCCTTTCAAAAAATATCTATGTCGACCTACGTACCAAAACAAGAAGGGGAGCGACACGAAAGGTACATAGGAAGTTAGGGTGGATAGGTTAGATGATGGTAGGAACAATTACATGGCGTTCCCCAACCGTTAATATATGTTTCCGTATGTGACATTAGGATCGGCCGGGCGCTGATTTCAGCGCGAACTCAAAACAAAGAGAACTTTCCAATCCGGATATAGAATCGAGCTAGACTTTTTAGCGGTTGTGGAATCAAATGCCTCACCCTAGAGAACCTAAATTTGAAGAAGTGGACCATTAGAGAGTTTTTCTAAGAATCACTTGTCATAGGCCTCAAAGTAGCACTTGTTTAGAGTGAGATCTTGGAATTCCATCAAAAATATCTATGTCGACCTACGCACCAAAACAAGAAGGGGAAGAACACGAAAGGTACATAGGAAGTTAGGGTGGATAGGTTAGATGATGGTAGGAACAATTACATGGCGTTCCCCAACCGTTAATATATATTTCCGTATGTGACATTAGGGACTGCCGGCGCTGATTTCAGCTTGAACTCAAAACAAAGAGAACTTTCCAATCCGGATATAGAATCGAGCTAGACTTTTTAGCGGTTGTGGAATCAAATGCCTCACCCTAGAGAACCTAAATTTGAAGAAGTGGACCATTAGAGAGTTTTTCTAAGAATCACTTGTCATAGGCCTCAAAGTAGCACTTGTTTAGATTGAGATCTTGGAATTCCATCGAAAATATCTATGTCGACCTACGTACCAAAACAAGAAGGGGAAGAACACGAAAGGTACATAGGAAGTTAGGGTGGATAGGTTAGATGATGGTAGGAACAATTACATGGCGTTCCCCAACCGTTAATATATGTTTCCGTATGTGACATTAGGGACTCGCTGGCGCTGATTTCAGCGCGAACTCAAAACAAAGAGAACTTTCCAATCCGGATATAGAATCGAGCTAGACTTTTTAGCGGTTGTGGAATCAAACGCCTCACCCTAGAGAACCTAAATTTGAAGAAGTGGACCATTAGAGAGTTTTTCTAAGAATCACTTGTCATAGGCCTCAAAGTAGCACTTGTTTAGATTGAGATCTTGGAATTCCATCAAAAATATCTATGTCGACCTACGTACCGAAGCAAGAAGGGGAAGAACACGAAAGGTACATAGGAAGTTAGGGTGGATAGGTTAGATGATGGTAGGAACAATTACATGGCGTTCCCCACCCGTTAATATATGTTTCCGTATGTGACATTAGGGACTGCTGGCGCTGATTTCAGCGCGAACTCAAAAAACAAAGAGAACTTTCCAATCCAGATATAGAATCGAGCTAGACTTTTTGGTGGTTGTGGAATCAAAGGCCTCACCCTAGAGAACCTAAATTTGAAGAAGTGGACCATTAGAGAGTTTTTCTAAGAATCACTTGTCATAGACCTCAAAGTAGCACTTGTTTAGATTGAGATCTTGGAATTCCATCAAAATATCTATCTATGTCGACCCTACGTACCAAAACAAGAAGGGAAGAACACGAAAGGTACATAGGAAGTTAGGGTGGATAGGTTAGATGATGGTAGGAACAATTACATGGCGTTCCCCACCCGTTAATATATGTTTCCGTATGTGACATTAGGGACTGCTGGCGCTGATTTCAGCGCGAACTCAAAACAAAGAGAACTTTCCAATCCGGATATAGAATCGAGCTAGACTTTTTAGCGGTTGTGGAATCAAATGCCTCACCCTAGAGAACCTAAATTTGAAGAAGTGGACCATTAGAGAGTTTTTCTAAGAATCACTTGTCATAGGCCTCAAAGTAGCACTTGTTTAGATTGAGATCTTGGAATTCCATCAAAAAATATCTATGTCGACCTACGTACCAAAGCAAGAAGGGGAAGAACACGAAAGGTACATAGGAAGTTAGGGTGGATAGGTTAGATGATGGTAGGAACAATTACATGGCGTTCCCCACCCGTTAATATATGTTTCCGTATGTGACATTAGGGACTGCCGGCGCTGATTTCAGCGCGAACTCAAAACAAAGAGAACTTTCCAATCCGGATATAGAATCGAGCTAGACTTTCTAGTGGTTGTGGAATCAAATGCCTCACCCTAGAGAACCTAAATTTGAAGTGGACCATTAGAGAGTTTTTCTAAGAATCACTTGTCATAGGCCTCAAAGTAGCACTTGTTTAGATTGAAATCTTGGAATTCCTTTGAAAATATCTATGTCGACCTACGTACCAAAACAAGAAGGGGAACGACACGAAAGGTACATAGGAAGTTAGGGTGGATAGGTTAGATGATGGTAGGAACAATTACATGGCGTTCCCCAACCGTTAATATATGTTTCCGTATGTGACATTAGGGACTGCTGGCGCTGATTTCAGCGCGAACTCAAAACAAAGAGAACTTTCCAATCCGGATATAGAATCGAGCTAGACTTTTTAGCGGTTGTGGAATCAAACGCCTCACCCTAGAGAACCTAAATTTGAAGAAGTGGACCATTAGAGAGTTTTTCTAAGAATCACTTGTCATAGGCCTCAAAGTAGCACTTGTTTAGATTGAGATCTTGGAATTCCATCAAAAATATCTATGTCGACCTACGTACCGAAGCAAGAGGGGGAAGAACACGAAAGGTACATAGGAAGTTAGGGTGGATAGGTTAGATGATGGTAGGAACAATTACATGGCGTTCCCCACCCGTTAATATATGTTTCCGTATGTGACATTAGGGACTGCCGGCGCTGATTTCAGCGCGAACTCAAAACAAAGAGAACTTTCCAATCCGGATATAGAATCGAGCTAGACTTTCTAGTGGTTGTGGAATCAAATGCCTCACCCTAGAGAACCTAAATTTGAAGTGGACCATTAGAGAGTTTTTCTAAGAATCACTTGTCATAGGCCTCAAAGTAGCACTTGTTTAGATTGAGATCTTGGAATTCCTTTCAAAAATATCTATGTCGACCTACGTACCAAAACAAGAAGGGGAAGAACGACACGAAAGGTACATAGGAAGTTAGGGTGGATAGGTTAGATGATGGTAGGAACAATTACATGGCGTTCCCCAACCGTTAATATATGTTTCCGTATGTGACATTAGGGACTGCTTTGGCGCTGATTTTCAGCGAACTCAAAACAAAGAGAACTTTCCAATCCGGATATAGAATCGAGCTAGACTTTTTAGCGGTTGTGGAATCAAACGCCTCACCCTAGAGAACCTAAATTTGAAGAAGTGGACCATTAGAGAGTTTTTCTAAGAATCACTTGTCATAGGCCTCAAAGTAGCACTTGTTTAGATTGAGATCTTGGAATTCCTTTCAAAAATATCTATGTCGACCTACGTACCAAAACAAGAAGGGGAACGACACGAAAGGTACATAGGAAGTTAGGGTGGATAGGTTAGATGATGGTAGGAACAATTACATGGCGTTCCCCAACCGTTAATATATGTTTCCGTATGTGACATTAGGGACTGGCTGGCGCTGATTTCAGCGAACTCAAAACAAAGAGAACTTTCCAATCCGGATATAGAATCGAGCTAGACTTTTTAGCGGTTGTGGAATCAAACGCCTCACCCTAGAGAACCTAAATTTGAAGAAGTGGACCATTAGAGAGTTTTTCTAAGAATCACTTGTCATAGGCCTCAAAGTAGCACTTGTTTAGATTGAGATCTTGGAATTCCATCAAAAATATCTATGTCGACCTACGTACCAAAACAAGAAGAAGGGAACGAACACGAAAGGTACATAGGAAGTTAGGGTGGATAGGTTAGATGATGGTAGGAACAATTACATGGCGTTCCCCAACCGTTAATATATGTTTCCGTATGTGACATTAGGGACTGCTGGCGCTGATTTCAGCGCGAACTCAAAACAAAGAGAACTTTCCAATCCGGATATAGAATCGAGCTAGACTTTTTAGCGGTTGTGGAATCAAAAGCCTCACCCTAGAGAACCTAAATTTGAAGAAGTGGACCATTAGAGAGTTTTTCTAAGAATCACTTGTCATAGGCCTCAAAGTAGCACTTGTTTAGATTGAGATCTTGGAATTCCATCAAAAATATCTATGTCGACCTACGTACCGAAGCAAGAAGGGGAAGAACACGAAAGGTACATAGGAAGTTAGGGTGGATAGGTTAGATGATGGTAGGAACAATTACATGGCGTTCCCCACCCGTTAATATATGTTTCCGTATGTGACATTAGGGACTGCCGGCGCTGATTTCAGCGCGAACTCAAAACAAAGAGAACTTTCCAATCCGGATATAGAATCGAGCTAGACTTTCTAGTGGTTGTGGAATCAAATGCCTCACCCTAGAGAACCTAAATTTGAAGTGGACCATTAGAGAGTTTTTCTAAGAATCACTTGTCATAGGCCTCAAAGTAGCACTTGTTTAGATTGAAATCTTGGAATTCCTTTCAAAATATCTATGTCGACCTACGTACCAAAACAAAAAGGGGAACGACACGAAAGGTACATAGGAAGTTAGGGTGGATAGGTTAGATGATGGTAGGAACAATTACATGGCGTTCCCCAACCGTTAATATATGTTTCCGTATGTGACATTAGGGACTCTTTGGCGCTGATTTCAGCGAACTCAAAACAAAGAGAACTTTCCAATCCGGATATAGAATCGAGCTAGACTTTTTAGCGGTTGTGGAATCAAACGCCTCACCCTAGAGAACCTAAATTTGAAGAAGTGGACCATTAGAGAGTTTTTCTAAGAATCACTTGTCATAGGCCTCAAAGTAGCACTTGTTTAGATTGAGATCTTGGAATTCCATCAAAAATATCTATGTCGACCTACGTACCGAAGCAAGAAGGGGAACGACACGAAAGGTACATAGGAAGTTAGGGTGGATAGGTTAGATGATGGTAGGAACAATTACATGGCGTTCCCCAACCGTTAATATATGTTTCCGTATGTGACATTAGGGACTGCTGGCGCTGATTTCAGCGCGAACTCAAAACAAAGAGAACTTTCCAATCCGGATATAGAATCGAGCTAGACTTTTTAGTGGTTGTGGAATCAAATGCCTCACCCTAGAGAACCTAAATTTGAAGAAGTGGACCATTAGAGAGTTTTTCTAAGAATCACTTGTCATAGGCCTCAAAGTAGCACTTGTTTAGATTGAGATCTTGGAATTCCATCAAAAATATCTATGTCGACCTACGCACCAAAACAAGAAGGGGAAGAACACGAAAGGTACATAGGAAGTTAGGGTGGATAGGTTAGATGATGGTAGGAACAATTACATGGCGTTCCCCAACCGTTAATATATGTTTCCGTATGTGACATTAGGGGACTGCCGGCGCTGATTTCAGCGAACTCAAAACAAAGAGAACTTTCCAATCCGGATATAGAATCGAGCTAGACTTTTTAGTGGTTGTGGAATCAAATGCCTCACCCTAGAGAACCTAAATTTGAAGAAGTGGACCATTAGAGAGTTTTTCTAAGAATCACTTGTCATAGGCCTCAAAGTAGCACTTGTTTAGATTGAAATCTTGGAATTCCTTTCAAAATATCTATGTCGACCTACGTACCAAAACAAAAGGGGAACGACACGAAAGGTACATAGGAAGTTAGGGTGGATAGGTTAGATGATGGTAGGAACAATTACATGGCGTTCCCCAACCGTTAATATATGTTTCCGTATGTGACATTAGGGACTGGCTGGCGCTGATTTCAGCGAACTCAAAACAAAGAGAACTTTCCAATCCGGATATAGAATCGAGCTAGACTTTTTAGCGGTTGTGGAATCAAACGCCTCACCCTAGAGAACCTAAATTTGAAGAAGTGGACCATTAGAGAGTTTTTCTAAGAATCACTTGTCATAGGCCTCAAAGTAGCACTTGTTTAGATTGAGATCTTGGAATTCCATCAAAATATCTCTATGTCGACCTACGCACCAAAGCAAGAAGGGGAAGAACACGAAAGGTACATAGGAAGTTAGGGTGGATAGGTTAGATGATGGTAGGAACAATTACATGGCGTTCCCCACCCGTTAATATATGTTTCCGTATGTGACATTAGGGACTGCCGGCGCTGATTTCAGCGCGAACTCAAAACAAAGAGAACTTTCCAATCCGGATATAGAATCGAGCTAGACTTTCTAGTGGTTGTGGAATCAAATGCCTCACCCTAGAGAACCTAAATTTGAAGAAGTGGACCATTAGAGAGTTTTTCTAAGAATCACTTGTCATAGGCCTCAAAGTAGCACTTGTTTAGATTGAGATCTTGGAATTCCATCAAAAATATCTATGTCGACCTACGCACCAAAACAAGAAAAGGGGAAGAACACGAAAGGTACATAGGAAGTTAGGGTGGATAGGTTAGATGATGGTAGGAACAATTACATGGCGTTCCCCAACCGTTAATATATGTTTCCGTATGTGACATTAGGGACTGCCGGGCGCTGATTTCAGCGAACTCAAAACAAAGAGAACTTTCCAATCCGGATATAGAATCGAGCTAGACTTTTTAGTGGTTGTGGAATCAAATGCCTCACCCTAGAGAACCTAAATTTGAAGAAGTGGACCATTAGAGAGTTTTTCTAAGAATCACTTGTCATAGGCCTCAAAGTAGCACTTGTTTAGATTGAAATCTTGGAATTCCTTTCAAAAAAATATCTATGTCGACCTACGTACCAAAACAAAAAGGGGAACGACACGAAAGGTACATAGGAAGTTAGGGTGGATAGGTTAGATGATGGTAGGAACAATTACATGGCGTTCCCCACCCGTTAATATATGTTTCCGTATGTGACATTAGGGACTGCCGGCGCTGATTTCAGCGCGAACTCAAAACAAAGAGAACTTTCCAATCCGGATATAGAATCGAGCTAGACTTTTTAGCGGTTGTGGAATCAAACGCCTCACCCTAGAGAACCTAAATTTGAAGAAGTGGACCATTAGAGAGTTTTTCTAAGAATCACTTGTCATAGGCCTCAAAGTAGCACTTGTTTAGATTGAGATCTTGGAATTCCATCAAAAATATCTATGTCGACCTACGTACCAAAACAAGAAGGGGAACGACACGAAAGGTACATAGGAAGTTAGGGTGGATAGGTTAGATGATGGTAGGAACAATTACATGGCGTTCCCCAACCGTTAATATATGTTTCCGTATGTGACATTAGGGACTGCTTTGCGGGCGCTGATTTCAGCGCGAACTCAAAACAAAGAGAACTTTCCAATCCGGATATAGAATCGAGCTAGACTTTTTAGCGGTTGTGGAATCAAACGCCTCACCCTAGAGAACCTAAATTTGAAGAAGTGGACCATTAGAGAGTTTTTCTAAGAATCACTTGTCATAGGCCTCAAAGTAGCACTTGTTTAGATTGAGATCTTGGAATTCCATCAAAAATATCTATGTCGACCTACGCACCAAAACAAGAAGAAGGGGAAGAACACGAAAGGTACATAGGAAGTTAGGGTGGATAGGTTAGATGATGGTAGGAACAATTACATGGCGTTCCCCAACCGTTAATATATGTTTCCGTATGTGACATTAGGGACTGCCGGCGCTGATTTCAGCGCGAACTCAAAACAAAGAGAACTTTCCAATCCGGATATAGAATCGAGCTAGACTTTCTAGTGGTTGTGGAATCAAATGCCTCACCCTAGAGAACCTAAATTTGAAGTGGACCATTAGAGAGTTTTTCTAAGAATCACTTGTCATAGGCCTCAAAGTAGCACTTGTTTAGATTGAAATCTTGGAATTCCTTTGAAAAAATATCTATGTCGACCTACGCACCAAAACAAGAAGGGAACGACACGAAAGGTACATAGGAAGTTAGGGTGGATAGGTTAGATGATGGTAGGAACAATTACATGGCGTTCCCCAACCGTTAATATATGTTTCCGTATGTGACATTAGGGGACTGCTGGCGCTGATTTCAGCGCGAACTCAAAACAAAGAGAACTTTCCAATCCGGATATAGAATCGAGCTAGACTTTTTAGCGGTTGTGGAATCAAACGCCTCACCCTAGAGAACCTAAATTTGAAGAAGTGGACCATTAGAGAGTTTTTCTAAGAATCACTTGTCATAGGCCTCAAAGTAGCACTTGTTTAGATTGAGATCTTGGAATTCCATCAAAAATATCTATGTCGACCTACGTACCAAAACAAGAAGGGAACGACACGAAAGGTACATAGGAAGTTAGGGTGGATAGGTTAGATGATGGTAGGAACAATTACATGGCGTTCCCCAACCGTTAATATATGTTTCCGTATGTGACATTAGGGATCTGCGGGCGCTGATTTCAGCGAACTCAAAACAAAGAGAACTTTCCAATCCGGATATAGAATCGAGCTAGACTTTTTAGCGGTTGTGGAATCAAACGCCTCACCCTAGAGAACCTAAATTTGAAGAAGTGGACCATTAGAGAGTTTTTCTAAGAATCACTTGTCATAGGCCTCAAAGTAGCACTTGTTTAGATTGAGATCTTGGAATTCCATCAAAAATATCTATGTCGACCTACGTACCAAAAACAAGAAGGGGAAGAACACGAAAGGTACATAGGAAGTTAGGGTGGATAGGTTAGATGATGGTAGGAACAATTACATGGCGTTCCCCAACCGTTAATATATGTTTCCGTATGTGACATTAGGGACTGCCTGGCGCTGATTTCAGCGAACTCAAAACAAAGAGAACTTTCCAATCCGGATATAGAATCGAGCTAGACTTTTTAGTGGTTGTGGAATCAAATGCCTCACCCTAGAGAACCTAAATTTGAAGAAGTGGACCATTAGAGAGTTTTTCTAAGAATCACTTGTCATAGGCCTCAAAGTAGCACTTATTTAGATTGAAATCTTGGAATTCCTTTGAAAATATCTATGTCGACCTACGTACCAAAACAAGAAGGGGAACGAACACGAAAGGTACATAGGAAGTTAGGGTGGATAGGTTAGATGATGGTAGGAACAATTACATGGCGTTCCCCAACCGTTAATATATGTTTCCGTATGTGACATTAGGGACTGGCGGGCGCTGATTTCAGCGCGAACTCAAAACAAAGAGAACTTTCCAATCCGGATATAGAATCGAGCTAGACTTTTTAGCGGTTGTGGAATCAAACGCCTCACCCTAGAGAACCTAAATTTGAAGAAGTGGACCATTAGAGAGTTTTTCTAAGAATCACTTGTCATAGGCCTCAAAGTAGCACTTGTTTAGATTGAGATCTTGGAATTCCATCAAAAATATCTATGTCGACCTACGTACCGAAGCAAGAAGGGGAAGAACACGAAAGGTACATAGGAAGTTAGGGTGGATAGGTTAGATGATGGTAGGAACAATTACATGGCGTTCCCCAACCGTTAATATATGTTTCCGTATGTGACATTAGGGACTGCTGGCGCTGATTTCAGCGCGAACTCAAAACAAACAGAACTTTCCAATCCGGATATAGAATCGAGCTAGACTTTTTAGCGGTTGTGGAATCAAACGCCTCACCCTAGAGAACCTAAATTTGAAGAAGTGGACCATTAGAGAGTTTTTCTAAGAATCACTTGTCATAGGCCTCAAAGTAGCACTTGTTTAGATTGAGATCTTGGAATTCCATCGAAAATATCTATGTCGACCTACGTACCAAAACAAGAAGGGGAACGACACGAAAGGTACATAGGAAGTTAGGGTGGATAGGTTAGATGATGGTAGGAACAATTACATGGCGTTCCCCAACCGTTAATATATGTTTCCGTATGTGACATTAGGGACTGCTGGCGCTGATTTCAGCGCGAACTCAAAACAAAGAGAACTTTCCAATCCGGATATAGAATCGAGCTAGACTTTTTAGCGGTTGTGGAATCAAATGCCTCACCCTAGAGAACCTAAATTTGAAGAAGTGGACCATTAGAGAGTTTTTCTAAGAATCACTTATCATAGGCCTCAAAGTAGCACTTGTTTAGATTGAGATCTTGGAATTCCATCAAAAATATCTATGTCGACCTACGTACCGAAACAAGAAGGGGAACAACACGAAAGGTACATAGGAAGTTAGGGTGGATAGGTTAGATGATGGTAGGAACAATTATATGGCGTTCCCCAACCGTTAATATATGTTTCCGTATGTGACATTAGGGACTGCTGGGCGCTGATTTCAGCGAACTCAAAACAAAGAGAACTTTCCAATCCGGATATAGAATCGAGCTAGACTTTTTAGCGGTTGTGGAATCAAATGCCTCACCCTAGAGAACCTAAATTTGAAGAAGTGGACCATTAGAGAGTTTTTCTAAGAATCACTTGTCATAGGCCTCAAAGTAGCACTTGTTTAGATTGAGATCTTGGAATTCCTTCAAAAATATCTATGTCGACCTACGTACCAAAACAAGAAGGGGAAGAACACTAAAGGTACATAGGAAGTTAGGGTGGATAGGTTAGATGATGGTAGGAACAATTACATGGCGTTCCCCAACCGTTAATATATGTTTCCGTATGTGACATTAGGGACTGCCGGGCGCTGATTTCAGCGCGAACTCAAAACAAAGAGAACTTTCCAATCCGGATATAGAATCGAGCTAGACTTTTTAGCGGTTGTGGAATCAAATGCCTCACCCTAGAGAACCTAAATTTGAAGAAGTGGACCATTAGAGAGTTTTTCTAAGAATCACTTGTCATAGGCCTCAAAGTAGCACTTGTTTAGATTGAGATCTTGGAATTCCTTTCAAAAATATCTATGTCGACCTACGTACCAAAACAAGAAGGGAAAACGACACGAAAGGTACATAGGAAGTTAGGGTGGATAGGTTAGATGATGGTAGGAACAATTACATGGCGTTCCCCAACCGTTAATATATGTTTCCGTATGTGACATTAGGGACTGCCGGGCGCTGATTTCAGCGCGAACTCAAAACAAAGAGAACTTTCCAATCCGGATATAGAATCGAGCTAGACTTTTTAGTGGTTGTGGAATCAAATGCCTCACCCTAGAGAACCTAAATTTGAAGAAGTGGACCATTAGAGAGTTTTTCTAAGAATCACTTGTCATAGGCCTCAAAGTAGCACTTGTTTAGATTGAGATCTTGGAATTCCATCAAAAATATCTATGTCGACCTACGTACCGAAGCAAGAAGGGGAAGAACACGAAAGGTACATAGGAAGTTAGGGTGGATAGGTTAGATGATGGTAGGAACAATTACATGGCGTTCCCCAACCGTTAATATATGTTTCCGTATGTGACATTAGGGACTGCTGGCGCTGATTTCAGCGCGAACTCAAAACAAAGAGAACTTTCCAATCCGGATATAGAATCGAGCTAGACTTTTTAGTGGTTGTGGAATCAAATGCCTCACCCTAGAGAACCTAAATTTGAAGAAGTGGACTATTAGAGAGTTTTTCTAAGAATCACTTGTCATAGGCCTCAAAGTAGCACTTGTTTAGATTGAGATCTTGGAATTCCTTTCAAAAATATCTATGTCGACCTACGTACCGAAGCAAGAAGGGGAAGAACACGAAAGGTACATAGGAAGTTAGGGTGGATAGGTTAGATGATGGTAGGAACAATTACATGGCGTTCCCCAACCGTTAATATATGTTTCCGTATGTGACATTAGGGACTGCTGGCGCTGATTTCAGCGCGAACTCAAAACAAAGAGAACTTTCCAATCCGGATATAGAATCGAGCTAGACTTTTTAGCGGTTGTGGAATCAAATGCCTCACCCTAGAGAACCTAAATTTGAAGAAGTGGACCATTAGAGAGTTTTTCTAAGAATCACTTGTCATAGGCCTCAAAGTAGCACTTGTTTAGATTGAAATCTTGGAATTCCTTTCAAAAAATATCTATGTCGACCTACATACCAAAACAAGAAGGGGAACGACACGAAAGGTACATAGGAAGTTAGGGTGGATAGGTTAGATGATGGTAGGAACAATTACATGGCGTTCCCCAACCGTTAATATATGTTTCCGTATGTGACATTAGGGATCGCCGGGCGCTGATTTCAGCGAACTCAAAACAAAGAGAACTTTCCAATCCGGATATAGAATCGAGCTAGACTTTTTAGCGGTTGTGGAATCAAACGCCTCACCCTAGAGAACCTAAATTTGAAGAAGTGGACCATTAGAGAGTTTTTCTAAGAATCACTTGTCATAGGCCTCAAAGTAGCACTTGTTTAGATTGAGATCTTGGAATTCCATCAAAAATATCTATGTCGACCTACGTACCAAAAACAAGAAGGGGAAGAACACGAAAGGTACATAGGAAGTTAGGGTGGATAGGTTAGATGATGGTAGGAACAATTACATGGCGTTCCCCAACCGTTAATATATGTTTCCGTATGTGACATTAGGGACTGCCGGGCGCTGATTTCAGCGCGAACTCAAAACAAAGAGAACTTTCCAATCCGGATATAGAATCGAGCTAGACTTTTTTAGTGGTTGTGGAATCAAATGCCTCACCCTAGAGAACCTAAATTTGAAGAAGTGGACCATTAGAGAGTTTTTCTAAGAATCACTTGTCATAGGCCTCAAAGTAGCACTTGTTTAGATTGAGATCTTGGAATTCCTTTCAAAAATATCTATGTCGACCTACGTACCAAAACAAGAAGGGAAGCGACACGAAAGGTACATAGGAAGTTAGGGTGGATAGGTTAGATGATGGTAGGAACAATTACATGGCGTTCCCCAACCGTTAATATATGTTTCCGTATGTGACATTAGGGACTTTGGCGCTGATTTCAGCGCGAACTCAAAACAAAGAGAACTTTCCAATCCGGATATAGAATCGAGCTAGACTTTTTAGCGGTTGTGGAATCAAACGCCTCACCCTAGAGAACCTAAATTTGAAGAAGTGGACCATTAGAGAGTTTTTCTAAGAATCACTTGTCATAGGCCTCAAAGTAGCACTTGTTTAGATTGAGATCTTGGAATTCCATCAAAAAATATCTATGTCGACCTACGTACCAAAACAAGAAGGGAACGACACGAAAGGTACATAGGAAGTTAGGGTGGATAGGTTAGATGATGGTAGGAACAATTACATGGCGTTCCCCAACCGTTAATATATGTTTCCGTATGTGACATTAGGGACTGCTGGCGCTGATTTCATCGCGAACTCAAAACAAAGAGAACTTTCCAATCCGGATATAGAATCGAGCTAGACTTTTTAGCGGTTGTGGAATCAAACGCCTCACCCTAGAGAACCTAAATTTGAAGAAGTGGACCATTAGAGAGTTTTTCTAAGAATCACTTGTCATAGGCCTCAAAGTAGCACTTGTTTAGATTGAGATCTTGGAATTCCATCAAAAATATCTATGTCGACCTACACGCCAAAACAAGAAGGGGAAACACGAAAGGTACATAGGAAGTTAGGGTGGATAGGTTAGATGATGGTAGGAACAATTACATGGCGTTCCCCAACCGTTAATATATGTTTCCGTATGTGACATTAGGGACTGCTGGCGCTGATTTCAGCGCGAACTCAAAACAAAGAGAACTTTCCAATCCGGATATAGAATCGAGCTAGACTTTTTGGTGGTTGTGGAATCAAATGCCTCACCCTAGAGAACCTAAATTTGAAGAAGTGGACCATTAGAGAGTTTTTCTAAGAATCACTTGTCATAGGCCTCAAAGTAGCACTTGTTTAGATTGAGATCTTGGAATTCCATCGAAAATATCTATGTCGACCTACGTACCAAAACAAGAAGGGGAACGACACGAAAGGTACATAGGAAGTTAGGGTGGATAGGTTAGATGATGGTAGGAACAATTACATGGCGTTCCCCAACCGTTAATATATGTTTCCGTATGTGACATTAGGGACTGCCGGGCGCTGATTTCAGCGCGAACTCAAAACAAAGAGAACTTTCCAATCCGGATATAGAATCGAGCTAGACTTTTTAGTGGTTGTGGAATCAAATGCCTCACCCTAGAGAACCTAAATTTGAAGAAGTGGACCATTAGAGAGTTTTTCTAAGAATCACTTGTCATAGGCCTCAAAGTAGCACTTGTTTAGATTGAAATCTTGGAATTCTTTCAAAATATCTATGTCGACCTACGTACCAAAACAAGAAGGGGAACGACACGAAAGGTACATAGGAAGTTAGGGTGGATAGGTTAGATGATGGTAGGAACAATTACATGGCGTTCCCCAACCGTTAATATATGTTTCCGTATGTGACATTAGGGGGCTGGCGCTGATTTCAGCGCGAACTCAAAACAAAGAGAACTTTCCAATCCGGATATAGAATCGAGCTAGACTTTTTAGCGGTTGTGGAATCAAACGCCTCACCCTAGAGAACCTAAATTTGAAGAAGTGGACCATTAGAGAGTTTTTCTAAGAATCACTTGTCATAGGCCTCAAAGTAGCACTTGTTTAGATTGAGATCTTGGAATTCCATCAAAAATATCTATGTCGACCTACGTACCAAAACAAGAAGGGGAAGAACACGAAAGGTACATAGGAAGTTAGGGTGGATAGGTTAGATGATGGTAGGAACAATTACATGGCGTTCCCCAACCGTTAATATATGTTTCCGTATGTGACATTAGGGATCTGCCGGCGCTGATTTCAGCGAACTCAAAACAAAGAGAACTTTCCAATCCGGATATAGAATCGAGCTAGACTTTTTAGTGGTTGTGGAATCAAATGCCTCACCCTAGAGAACCTAAATTTGAAGAAGTGGACCATTAGAGAGTTTTTCTAAAAATCACTTGTCATAGGCCTCAAAGTAGCACTTGTTTAGAGTGAGATCTTGGAATTCCATTGAAAAAATATCTATGTCGACCTACGTACAAAACAACAAAGGGGAAAGAACACGAAAGGTACATAGGAAGTTAGGGTGGATAGGTTAGATGATGGTAGGAACAATTACATGGCGTTCCCCAACCGTTAATATATGTTTCCGTATGTGACATTAGGGACTGCTGGCGCTGATTTCAGCGCGAACTCAAAACAAAGAGAACTTTCCAATCCGGATATAGAATCGAGCTAGACTTTTTAGTGGTTGTGGAATCAAATGCCTCACCCTAGAGAACCTAAATTTGAAGAAGTGGACCATTAGAGAGTTTTTCTAAGAATCACTTGTCATAGGCCTCAAAGTAGCACTTGTTTAGATTGAAATCTTGGAATTCCTTTGAAAATATCTATGTCGACCTACGTACCAAAACAAGAAGGGGAACGACACGAAAGGTACATAGGAAGTTAGGGTGGATAGGTTAGATGATGGTAGGAACAATTACATGGCGTTCCCCAACCGTTAATATATGTTTCCGTATGTGACATTAGGGACTGCTGGCGCTGATTTCAGAGCGAACTCAAAACAAAGAGAACTTTCCAATCCGGATATAGAATCGAGCTAGACTTTTTAGCGGTTGTGGAATCAAACGCCTCACCCTAGAGAACCTAAATTTGAAGAAGTGGACCATTAGAGAGTTTTTCTAAGAATCACTTGTCATAGGCCTCAAAGTAGCACTTGTTTAGATTGAGATCTTGGAATTCCATCAAAAAAATATCTATGTCGACCTACGCACCAAAACAAGAAGGGGAAGAACACGAAAGGTACATAGGAAGTTAGGGTGGATAGGTTAGATGATGGTAGGAACAATTACATGGCGTTCCCCAACCGTTAATATATGTTTCCGTATGTGACATTAGGGACTGCCGGCGCTGATTTCAGCGCGAACTCAAAACAAAGAGAACTTTCCAATCCGGATATAGAATCGAGCTAGACTTTCTAGTGGTTGTGGAATCAAATGCCTCACCCTAGAGAACCTAAATTTGAAGAAGTGGACCATTAGAGAGTTTTTCTAAGAATCACTTGTCATAGGCCTCAAAGTAGCACTTGTTTAGATTGAGATCTTGGAATTCCATCAAAATATCTATGTCGACCTACGCACCAAAACAAGAAGGGGAAGAACACGAAAGGTACATAGGAAGTTAGGGTGGATAGGTTAGATGATGGTAGGAACAATTACATGGCGTTCCCCAACCGTTAATATATGTTTCCGTATGTGACATTAGGGACTGCCGGGCGCTGATTTCAGCGCGAACTCAAAACAAAGAGAACTTTCCAATCCGGATATAGAATCGAGCTAGACTTTTTAGTGGTTGTGGAATCAAATGCCTCACCCTAGAGAACCTAAATTTGAAGAAGTGGACCATTAGAGAGTTTTTCTAAGAATCACTTGTCATAGGCCTCAAAGTAGCACTTGTTTAGATTGAAATCTTGGAATTCCTTTGAAAATATCTATGTCGACCTACGTACCAAAACAAGAAGAAGGGGAGCGACACGAAAGGTACATAGGAAGTTAGGGTGGATAGGTTAGATGATGGTAGGAACAATTACATGGCGTTCCCCAACCGTTAATATATGTTTCCGTATGTGACATTAGGGACTGCCGGCGCTGATTTCAGCGCGAACTCAAAACAAAGAGAACTTTCCAATCCGGATATAGAATCGAGCTAGACTTTTTAGCGGTTGTGGAATCAAACGCCTCACCCTAGAGAACCTAAATTTGAAGAAGTGGACCATTAGAGAGTTTTTCTAAGAATCACTTGTCATAGGCCTCAAAGTAGCACTTGTTTAGATTGAGATCTTGGAATTCCATCAAAAATATCTATGTCGACCTACGTACCAAAACAAGAAGGGGAACGACACGAAAGGTACATAGGAAGTTAGGGTGGATAGGTTAGATGATGGTAGGAACAATTACATGGCGTTCCCCAACCGTTAATATATGTTTCCGTATGTGACATTAGGGACTGCTGGCGCTGATTTCAGCGCGAACTCAAAACAAAGAGAACTTTCCAATCCGGATATAGAATCGAGCTAGACTTTTTAGTGGTTGTGGAATCAAATGCCTCACCCTAGAGAACCTAAATTTGAAGAAGTGGACCATTAGAGAGTTTTTCTAAGAATCACTTGTCATAGGCCTCAAAGTAGCACTTGTTTAGATTGAGATCTTGGAATTCCATCAAAAATATCTATGTCGACCTACGTACCGAAGCAAGAAGGGGAAGAACACGAAAGGTACATAGGAAGTTAGGGTGGATAGGTTAGATGATGGTAGGAACAATTACATGGCGTTCCCCAACCGTTAATATATGTTTCCGTATGTGACATTAGGGATCTGCTGGCGCTGATTTCAGCGCGAACTCAAAACAAAGAGAACTTTCCAATCCGGATATAGAATCGAGCTAGACTTTTTAGTGGTTGTGGAATCAAATGCCTCACCCTAGAGAACCTAAATTTGAAGAAGTGGACCATTAGAGAGTTTTTCTAAGAATCACTTGTCATAGGCCTCAAAGTAGCACTTGTTTAGATTGAAATCTTGGAATTCCTTTGAAAATATCTATGTCGACCTACGTACCAAAACAAGAAGGGGAACGACACGAAAGGTACATAGGAAGTTAGGGTGGATAGGTTAGATGATGGTAGGAACAATTACATGGCGTTCCCCAACCGTTAATATATGTTTCCGTATGTGACATAGGGGGACTGCTGGCGCTGATTTCAGCGCGAACTCAAAACAAAGAGAACTTTCCAATCCGGATATAGAATCGAGCTAGACTTTTTAGCGGTTGTGGAATCAAACGCCTCACTCTAGAGAACCTAAATTTGAAGAAGTGGACCATTAGAGAGTTTTTCTAAGAATCACTTGTCATAGGCCTCAAAGTAGCACTTGTTTAGATTGAGATCTTGGAATTCCATCAAAAATATCTATGTCGACCTACGTACCGAAGCAAGAAGGGGAAGAACACGAAAGGTACATAGGAAGTTAGGGTGGATTGGTTAGATGATGGTAGGAACAATTACATGGCGTTCCCCACCCGTTAATATATGTTTCCGTATGTGACATTAGGAACTGCTGGCGCTGATTTCAGCGAGAACTCAAAACAAAGAGAACTTTCCAATCCGGATATAGAATCGAGCTAGACTTTTTGGTGGTTGTGGAATCAAATGCCTCACCCTAGAGAACCTAAATTTGAAGAAGTGGACCATTAGAGAGTTTTTCTAAGAATCACTTGTCATAGGCCTCAAAGTAGCACTTGTTTAGATTGAGATCTTGGAATTCCATCAAAAATATCTATGTCGACCTACGCACCAAAACAAGAAGGGGGAAGAACACGAAAGGTACATAGGAAGTTAGGGTGGATAGGTTAGATGATGGTAGGAACAATTACATGGCGTTCCCCAACCGTTAATATATGTTTCCGTATGTGACATTAGGGACTGCGGGCGCTGATTTGATTTCAGCGAACTCAAAACAAAGAGAACTTTCCAATCCGGATATAGAATCGAGCTAGACTTTTTAGTGGTTGTGGAATCAAATGCCTCACCCTAGAGAACCTAAATTTGAAGAAGTGGACCATTAGAGAGTTTTTCTAAGAATCACTTGTCATAGGCCTCAAAGTAGCACTTGTTTAGATTGAAATCTTGGAATTCCTTTGAAAATATCTATGTCGACCTACGTACCAAAACAAGAAGGGGAACGACACGAAAGGTACATAGGAAGTTAGGGTGGATAGGTTAGATGATGGTAGGAACAATTACATGGCGTTCCCCAACCGTTAATATATGTTTCCGTATGTGACATTAGGGACTGCTGGCGCTGATTTCAGCGCGAACTCAAAACAAAGAGAACTTTCCAATCCGGATATAGAATCGAGCTAGACTTTTTAGCGGTTGTGGAATCAAATGCCTCACCCTAGAGAACCTAAATTTGAAGAAGTGGACCATTAGAGAGTTTTTCTAAGAATCACTTGTCATAGGCCTCAAAGTAGCACTTGTTTAGATTGAGATCTTGGAATTCCATTGAAAATATCTATGTCGACCTACGTACCAAAACAAGAAGGGGAACGACACGAAAGGTACATAGGAAGTTAGGGTGGATAGGTTAGATGATGGTAGGAACAATTACATGGCGTTCCCCAACCGTTAATATATGTTTCCGTATGTGACATTAGGGACTGCTGGCGCTGATTTCAGCGTGAACTCAAAACAAAGACAACTTTCCAATCCGGATATAGAATCGAGCTAGACTTTTTAGCGGTTGTGGAATCAAATGCCTCACCCTAGAGAACCTAAATTTGAAGAAGTGGACCATTAGAGAGTTTTTCTAAGAATCACTTGTCATAGGCCTCAAAGTAGCACTTGTTTAGATTGAAATCTTGGAATTCCTTTGAAAATATCTATGTCGACCTACGTACCAAAACAAGAAGGGGAACGACACGAAAGGTACATAGGAAGTTAGGGTGGATAGGTTAGATGATGGTAGGAACAATTACATGGCGTTCCCCAACCGTTAATATATGTTTCCGTATGTGACATTAGGGACTGCTGGCGCTGATTTCAGCGCGAACTCAAAACAAAGAGAACTTTCCAATCCGGATATAGAATCGAGCTAGACTTTTTAGCGGTTGTGGAATCAAATGCCTCACCCTAGAGAACCTAAATTTGAAGAAGTGGACCATTAGAGAGTTTTTCTAAGAATCACTTGTCATAGGCCTCAAAGTAGCACTTGTTTAGATTGAGATCTTGGAATTCTTTCAAAAAATATCTATGTCGACCTACGTACCAAAACAAAAAAGGGAACGAACACGAAAGGTACATAGGAAGTTAGGGTGGATAGGTTAGATGATGGTAGGAACAATTACATGGCGTTCCCCAACCGTTAATATATGTTTCCGTATGTGACATTAGGGACTGCCTGGCGCTGATTTCAGCGAACTCAAAACAAAGAGAACTTTCCAATCCGGATATAGAATCGAGCTAGACTTTTTAGCGGTTGTGGAATCAAATGCCTCACCCTAGAGAACCTAAATTTGAAGAAGTGGACCATTAGAGAGTTTTTCTAAGAATCACTTGTCATAGGCCTCAAAGTAGCACTTGTTTAGATTGAGATCTTGGAATTCCATCGAAAATATCTATGTCGACCTACGTACCAATATAAGAAGGGAACGACACGAAAGGTACATAGGAAGTTAGGGTGGATAGGTTAGATGATGGTAGGAACAATTACATGGCGTTCCCCAACCGTTAATATATGTTTCCGTATGTGACATTAGGGACTGCTGGCGCTGATTTCAGCGCGAACTCAAAACAAAGAGAACTTTCCAATCCGGATATAGAATCGAGCTAGACTTTTTTAGTGGTTGTGGAATCAAATGCCTCACCCTAGAGAACCTAAATTTGAAGAAGTGGACCATTAGAGAGTTTTTCTAAGAATCACTTGTCATAGGCCTCAAAGTAGCACTTGTTTAGATTGAGATCTTGGAATTCCTTTCAAAATATCTATGTCGACCTACGTACCAAAACAAGAAGGGGAACGAACACGAAAGGTACATAGGAAGTTAGGGTGGATAGGTTAGATGATGGTAGGAACAATTACATGGCGTTCCCCAACCGTTAATATATGTTTCCGTATGTGACATTAGGGATCTGCTGGCGCTGATTTCAGCGCGAACTCAAAACAAAGAGAACTTTCCAATCCGGATATAGAATCGAGCTAGACTTTTTAGCGGTTGTGGAATCAAATGCCTCACCCTAGAGAACCTAAATTTGAAGAAGTGGACCATTAGAGAGTTTTTCTAAGAATCACTTGTCATAGGCCTCAAAGTAGCACTTGTTTAGATTGAAATCTTGGAATTCCTTTCAAAAATATCTATGTCGACCTACGTACCAAAACAAGAAGGGGGAACGACACGAAAGGTACATAGGAAGTTAGGGTGGATAGGTTAGATGATGGTAGGAACAATTACATGGCGTTCCCCAACCGTTAATATATGTTTCCGTATGTGACATTAGGGACTGGCTTGGCGCTGATTTCAGCGCGAACTCAAAACAAAGAGAACTTTCCAATCCGGATATAGAATCGAGCTAGACTTTTTAGCGGTTGTGGAATCAAATGCCTCACCCTAGAGAACCTAAATTTGAAGAAGTGGACCATTAGAGAGTTTTTCTAAGAATCACTTGTCATAGGCCTCAAAGTAGCACTTGTTTAGATTGAAATCTTGGAATTCCTTTCAAAATATCTATGTCGACCTACGTACCAAAACAAGAAGGGGAACGACACGAAAGGTACATAGGAAGTTAGGGTGGATAGGTTAGATGATGGTAGGAACAATTACATGGCGTTCCCCAACCGTTAATATATGTTTCCGTATGTGACATTAGGGACTGCTGGCGCTGATTTCAGAGCGAACTCAAAACAAAGAGAACTTTCCAATCCGGATATAGAATCGAGCTAGACTTTTTAGCGGTTGTGGAATCAAATGCCTCACCCTAGAGAACCTAAATTTGAAGAAGTGGACCATTAGAGAGTTTTTCTAAGAATCACTTGTCATAGGCCTCAAAGTAGCACTTGTTTAGATTGAGATCTTGGAATTCCATCAAAAATATCTATGTCGACCTACGCACCAAAACAAGAAGGGGAAGAACACGAAAGGTACATAGGAAGTTAGGGTGGATAGGTTAGATGATGGTAGGAACAATTACATGGCGTTCCCCAACCGTTAATATATGTTTCCGTATGTGACATTAGGGACTGCGGCGCTGATTTCAGCGAACTCAAAACAAAGAGAACTTTCCAATCCGGATATAGAATCGAGCTAGACTTTTTAGTGGTTGTGGAATCAAATGCCTCACCCTAGAGAACCTAAATTTGAAGAAGTGGACCATTAGAGAGTTTTTCTAAGAATCACTTGTCATAGGCCTCAAAGTACCACTTGTTTAGATTGAAATCTTGGAATTCCTTTCAAAATATCTATGTCGACCTACGTACCAAAACAAGAAGGGGAACGACACGAAAGGTACATAGGAAGTTAGGGTGGATAGGTTAGATGATGGTAGGAACAATTACATGGCGTTCCCCAACCGTTAATATATGTTTCCGTATGTGACATTAGGGACTGCTGGCGCTGATTTCAGCGCGAACTCAAAACAAAGAGAACTTTCCAATCCGGATATAGAATCGAGCTAGACTTTTTAGCGGTTGTGGAATCAAACGCCTCACCCTAGAGAACCTAAATTTGAAGAAGTGGACCATTAGAGAGTTTTTCTAAGAATCACTTGTCATAGGCCTCAAAGTAGCACTTGTTTAGATTGAGATCTTGGAATTCCATCAAAAATATCTATGTCGACCTACGCACCAAAACAAGAAGGGGAAGAACACGAAAGGTACATAGGAAGTTAGGGTGGATTGGTTAGATGATGGTAGGAACAATTACATGGCGTTCCCCACCCGTTAATATATGTTTCCGTATGTGACATTAGGGACTGCTGGCGCTGATTTCAGCGAGAACTCAAAACAAAGAGAACTTTCCAATCCGGATATAGAATCGAGCTAGACTTTTTGGTGGTTGTGGAATCAAATGCCTCACCCTAGAGAACCTAAATTTGAAGAAGTGGACCATTAGAGAGTTTTTCTAAGAATCACTTGTCATAGGCCTCAAAGTAGCACTTGTTTAGATTGAGATCTTGGAATTCCATCGAAAATATCTATGTCGACCTACGTACCAAAACAAGAAGGGGAACGACACGAAAGGTACATAGGAAGTTAGGGTGGATAGGTTAGATGATGGTAGGAACAATTACATGGCGTTCCCCAACCGTTAATATATGTTTCCGTATGTGACATTAGGGACTGCCGGGCGCTGATTTCAGCGAACTCAAAACAAAGAGAACTTTCCAATCCGGATATAGAATCGAGCTAGACTTTTTAGTGGTTGTGGAATCAAATGCCTCACCCTAGAGAACCTAAATTTGAAGAAGTGGACCATTAGAGAGTTTTTCTAAGAATCACTTGTCATAGGCCTCAAAGTAGCACTTGTTTAGATTGAGATCTTGGAATTCCTTTCAAAAATATCTATGTCGACCTACGTACCAAAACAAGAAGGGGAACGACACGAAAGGTACATAGGAAGTTAGGGTGGATAGGTTAGATGATGGTAGGAACAATTACATGGCGTTCCCCAACCGTTAATATATGTTTCCGTATGTGACATTAGGGACTGCTGGCGCTGATTTCAGCGAGAACTCAAAACAAAGAGAACTTTCCAATCCAGATATAGAATCGAGCTAGACTTTTTGGTGGTTGTGGAATCAAATGCCTCACCCTAGAGAACCTAAATTTGAAGAAGTGGACCATTAGAGAGTTTTTCTAAGAATCACTTGTCATAGGCCTCAAAGTAGCACTTGTTTAGATTGAGATCTTGGAATTCCATCAAAAATATCTATGTCGACCTACGTACCGAAGCAAGAAGGGGAAGAACACGAAAGGTACATAGGAAGTTAGGGTGGATAGGTTAGATGATGGTAGGAACAATTACATGGCGTTCCCCCACCGTTAATATATATGTTTCCGTATGTGACATTAGGGACTGCTGGGGCTGATTTCAGCGCGAACTCAAAACAAAGAGAACTTTCCAATCCGGATATAGAATCGAGCTAGACTTTTTAGTGGTTGTGGAATCAAATGCCTGACCCTAGAGAACCTAAATTTGAAGAAGTGGACCATTAGAGAGTTTTTCTAAGAATCACTTGTCATAGGCCTCAAAGTAGCACTTGTTTAGATTGAAATCTTGGAATTCCTTTGAAAATATCTATGTCGACCTACGTACCAAAACAAGAAGGGGAACGACACGAAAGGTACATAGGAAGTTAGGGTGGATAGGTTAGATGATGGTAGGAACAATTACATGGCGTTCCCCAACCGTTAATATATGTTTCCGTATGTGACATTAGGGACTGCCGGCGCTGATTTCAGCGCGAACTCAAAACAAAGAGAACTTTCCAATCCGGATATAGAATCGAGCTAGACTTTTTAGCGGTTGTGGAATCAAACGCCTCACCCTAGAGAACCTAAATTTGAAGTGGACCATTAGAGAGTTTTTTCTAAGAATCACTTGTCATAGGCCTCAAAGTAGCACTTGTTTAGATTGAGATCTTGGAATTCCATCAAAAATATCTATGTCGACCTACGCATCGAAGCAAGAAGGGGAAGAACACGAAAGGTACATAGGAAGTTAGGGTGGATAGGTTAGATGATGGTAGGAACAATTACATGGCGTTCCCCACCCGTTAATATATGTTTCCGTATGTGACATTAGGGAGGGGCTGGCGCTGATTTCAGCGAACTCAAAACAAAGAGAACTTTCCAATCCGGATATAGAATCGAGCTAGACTTTTTAGTGGTTGTGGAATCAAATGCCTCACCCTAGAGAACCTAAATTTGAAGAAGTGGACCATTAGAGAGTTTTTCTAAGAATCACTTGTCATAGGCCTCAAAGTAGCACTTGTTTAGATTGAAATCTTGGAATTCCTTTGAAAATATCTATGTCGACCTACCTACCAAAACAAGAAGGGGAACGACACGAAAGGTACATAGGAAGTTAGGGTGGATAGGTTAGATGATGGTAGGAACAATTACACATGTTCCCCAACCGTTAATATATGTTTCCGTATGTGACATTAGGGACTCCGGGGCGCTGATTTCAGCGCGAACTCAAAACAAAGAGAACTTTCCAATCCGGATATAGAATCGAGCTAGACTTTTTAGCGGTTGTGGAATCAAACGCCTCACCCTAGAGAACCTAAATTTGAAGAAGTGGACCATTAGAGAGTTTTTCTAAGAATCACTTGTCATAGGCCTCAAAGTAGCACTTGTTTAGATTGAGATCTTGGAATTCCATCAAAAATATCT